>KV724520.1:0-12114 GCA_000500205.2 Phytophthora lateralis | reverse complement strand
TGCAGTCAGGAGTTCTCGACGGCCGGCAGTGAGACGACCGACAGCAGCGCAGTGGGCGGTGCCACGGACTCGGCTTCGTGCAGCCAGGAGTTCTCGACGGCTGGCAGCAGCGACACGGCCGACGCCTCGTGCAGTCAGGACTTCTCGGTCGCGGGGTCGGAGGATTGCAGCAACGAGTACGACATCGCTGGCTCGGACTGCAGCAACGAGTACGACATCGCTGGCTCGGACTGCAGCAACGAGTACGATATTGCCGGATCGGACACGACTACTAGCGGCACTGGTAACACCGACACTGGCGCCTCGTCAGACTTGATCACTACGATGGGCGGCAGTTCTACGGGTACTACAGACTCGGGTACGGATACGTCCACTGGTACCACCACCGACACGGGTGCGTCCACCGACTCGACTACCACTGACACTGGTGCGTCCACGGTCTCCAACACCGGAACGACCGATACGGGTGCGTCTACTACTACGACGGGCGGCAGCTCGTACTCGGACACGACGCAGAACTCTACTCCGTCTACGGACACGTCTACAACGACCACAAGCAGTCAGGACACGTCCACAACTCCCGACACGTCCACGGACACGACCACTACCGGTGGTTCCATCGACACGACGACCACCGGTGGTTCCACCGACACGTCGACCGGCACATCCACTGACACGACCACTACCGGTGGTTCCACCGACACGACCACTACCGGTGGTTCCACCGACACGTCCACTGATACGACAACTGGCGGTACGGGCACGACCACAACCGGCAGCTCCACCGACACTGGCGTTGACGCCTCTGATGGCTCGGACTGCTCCGAAGGTTACGACATCGCTGGGAGTGAAGACTGCAGCCAGGGGTACGACATTGCTGGCTCGGACTGCTCGCAGGAATACGACGTTGCCGGCTCTGAGTCGTGCAGCCAGGAATTCTCTGTGGCTGGTAGCAGCGACACCGCCGACGAGTCGTGCAGCCAGGAATTCTCTGTGGCTGGTAGCAGCGACACCACCGACGAGTCGTGCAGCCAGGAATTCTCTACCGCCGGAAGTGAGACTACAGACACCAGCTCCACCGGTGCCTCTGCTGCCACCTCCACGGAAGCTTCAGCCGCCACTTCTACTGGTGCGTCCACTGCTACTTCCACTGGGGCTTCTGCTGCCACCTCGACTGGTGCATCGGCTGATACTTCAACTGGTGGTTCGGCTCCTACTTCGACGGGTGGCTCGGCCGCCACGTACTCGTCAGGCGCTTCAACGGCCTCGTCCACTGCCGCTTCATCGGCCACGGAGTCCTCGGGCTCGGACGATGTGCTTACTTTCTCTCCGTCAGCCGCCGGTGCGTCGTACAGTGGCAGCACTACGGCCACTACCACGACAAGCAGTGGCAGTACTGGCAGCAGCGCCGGCCAGAACACACAGCAGCAGACGCAGTTCAGCGTCGAAGCCGTCAAGTTCAAGTCGGGCGATGTCGAGTCGGACGGCATCAACGCCGTCCCCATTGTGGCTGCGGTCGGTGCTTGCGCCGTGCTTGCCATCGCCGCCACGGTCTACATGAAGCGACGGAACACGAAGAAGAACACGAAGAAGGCTGCGGGCGACATCTTTACCGTCGACAAGAACTCGGCGCTGTAAGTCGGGCCCGAGTTAGAGCCATGTCCCGTGCCGTGCAAACGCCGTCTCAATGCGCTGGTTGCAATGAATGACAGACGTTGGAAAACCTCCATCGAGAAACGAACCGAGGGGAAGTGAGTGTGAGTGCGTTACCATCTTGTATGCAAGAAGAACTATGTGGATTTCGAGTATTTTGATGCTGATTTGGACACTTCCTCAGTCTCTGCTCCCGCTCGCTTCCCGAACGCGGTCGTGCTGTGTATGTCGTTCTCCTTCGTCAGACCGTTCGTGCGCCGCGTCTTGGGCTGCCCTGTGTGTCTTTGAGTGAGTGAGTTTCCAGTTTGTTCAAATAGAAAGTGCCAACCTTTAGCCTCTTCTTTCCTGTCTTGTTCCTATTAAACCATTCTGTGCTCTGTCATCAGTAGCATCGACAGCAAAACGACCACAACAGCGTTGACTTGCATCCCGGAAAGCCTCGAAGCACCTACAGATCAATTAATCACCATTACCATTAAAACTCTCAACACCTCGAATAATGCTTTGATCCGTACCATTCCTGGACCCTTTGGCCCACACTTCCACCTCCCGGATGCCGTAGATCACCCGTTCATTTGAGCTGCTAGTTGTTGCGCTCACGCCGTCGTCTTGGCAAGAATACTCGTCACTGCAGACGTTGGGCGCCTCAATGGCGACGCGAATGTATCGGAACGTGGACGTGACCTTGGCGAGCCCTTCCGTGAGGTTGTCCACTCGGTCGTAGGTGCCGGTGAGGTTGAATACGGCGAGGACGCTCGTGAACTCGACGCCGTCGTACGACGTACGGATGAGGTAGCTCCTGGGCGACAGGAAGCCGTGCCAGCGCACCACAATCCGCGAAAGGCTCGGCGCCAAGGAGCTCATGTTGACCTGCCAGAAAACCTGCTCGGTCGCGTTGTCACCAGCCGACCACCAGCTCGTTTCGTCTGGGAAGCCGTCGTTGGCGTTGCCAGGCACAAACTCCGTGTCGTGCAGCGGGTTGGGCGCGTAGCTGTAGTAGCTACTGGCGTGTGCCGCTTCCCCGATCGCGGCATTGAATTCCACGCCCGGGAAGTTCACTTCGCCCCGCACAACGGAGACCGCCGCCACCACCAGGACACGCAAGATCCCGAGTGCCATCTAATTTTGCTGTCAAGAGCCGCATGTCGGCGTTGCAGTGAGAGTCCGTTTCGCCACGTCGGACAGGTCGAAAGTTAACGTTAGGATGAACGCGAGTGCAGCGGCGTCGGCCGCGGCGGCCGAACTGCACCTCAAGATGTGCAAGAAGGTGGCGCAGCTCACTAAGGTTATTTTCCAACTCAACACACGCAACGAGGACTACCAGAGCGAGGCGGAGCACTCTCGGACGGCACATGCAGCAGACATCCAGCGGCTGGCACAGGATGCCGCGGACAAGATGCGCGCGTTGCAGACCAAGTTGCAGACGCACGCGGCGACTGCAGCGCAGAGAGAGCGACAACATGTTGCGGATAGACTCAAGTTGGTGAGCGAGAACCAGCAGCAGCAACGACGGACGCAAGCGAGTCGCGCGGCGGACGAGGAAGCTTTTCGCACCAAAGTGACGGAGCTGGAGGCGCAGGTGCAAGACGCCCAGCGAGCCTTTGACGTGCGCGTGGAGCAGCTTTCGCAGCTTGTAGCGACCACGGAGAAGCAGCGAGAATTGAGTTCGCAGGAAGAAGCAGCAGCTCTAGAGGCGAAGCTGCAGGAGCTGAGCGAGAAACACACAGACGAGGTGGAGCAGCTTGTGACGACGTCCAACGCCAAGTACAATAGAATGCTGGCCGAGCAGCTCCGGGCGCAAGATGCGCTCAAAGCCGACCTTGTGAGTGCTAAGCACGACTGGGAGAAGCAGACGCAGGAGGCAGCGGCGGAGCAGGAGCGTCAGCGCTTGGCTCAGGATATGACGGCCAACGCAGCGTTTGACAAGACGAAGCATGAGCTGGTGACCAAAATCGAGGCCTTGCTGGTTGACGCCGAGACTCTGCGAGGCAGTGAGACCAAACTGCGC
This sequence comes from Phytophthora lateralis, assembly GCA_000500205.2. Lineage (NCBI taxonomy): Eukaryota > Oomycota > Peronosporomycetes > Peronosporales > Peronosporaceae > Phytophthora > Phytophthora lateralis. Next base: position 8,453 of record KV724520.1, on the reverse strand, counting down.
GAGGAGAAGGAGAAGTTCGTTAAGAACCAGCAGGAAGCAGCGCGGCTCACGAAGCAACTGGAGCTGCAGCTTGCCAAGGCGCATCAGGACGCGCAAAGCGTGCGTCGAGATGCGTCAGCGCATTCCGACGAGCTTCAGCGGATGCTGGCTGTCAGCACGGGGAAAATCGACGAGCTGGCGCAGGAACTCGTGGCGCTCAAGCAAACGCTGCAGACTCGGGATCGAGCTCTGGTGCAGGCTCAGAAGGACCAGGAGGCCGCGCAGTTGGAGACTTTGCAGCGGAATGCGATCGCATCGGAGCTTGAAGCGCAGCTCCGACAACAGCTACTCGAACACGAGCTGCAGCGTGAAAGTAGCAAGCGTGAGGCTCTGCTTGCTTCTCAGCAGATTGAAGCGAGGCAAACGCAGATCAAGAAGCTGGAACAAGAGCTTGCAGCCGCACACAAGACGATCGTAGAGATGCAGGCGGAAGGTGCACGCAGCACACTCAATCACTCACAGCTCAAGCAGGAGTTGGAGCGTGTAGCTGGCGAGGCAAAGCAAGCCCAAGTCGACAGTGAGCGAGCTGTGACGCTTCTCAGACAGACGCACGACAAGAAGCTTCAAGAACTCATGAGCTCTCACACGCACGAGATGGAAGCTCAACGAGCGTCGGCGGCAAAGCAGTTGGAGCAGTTAGAGCTGCGCATGAAAGAGGACTCTGCAAAGTCGTCTGAGGACCGGATAGCTGAGCTGAAGAGGGACCACCAGCAAGTTTTAATCGACCATGAGGCTGCTTCCAAGGCAGCGCAGACCAAACTTCGGGACGAAAGCGTGACGTTGGAGGTGCAAGCCACGACGTTGCAAGAACAACTTGCAGCTCAAACCCAACAATTGGCAGATCTGCAGAAGACACACGCTGACTTGACACGACAGCTTGAGAGCTCGCAGCACCAAGTTGCATCGCTACAGTCGGCGAAAGACGCGCTGCAGTCTTCCACGCAAAAGTCGCAGAAGGAGCTCGATGAAGCGCATCAAAAGCAGATTCGTGACCTGGAGACACAGCGTGAGAACGCGATCAAAACTCTAATGGCGGAGAAGGCCCAGCAGGAACTTCAACACTCAAAAACTCTTCTTCAGTTAGCGCAAGAACACGCAGCAGCACTCCAGGAAGGAACTCTACAATTCGAAACGCAGAGGTTCCACGAGCTTGCTGCTCAAGAGAAAACGATGCGGGAGCTGTACGAGCCGCAACTCGCGAAACTCCGTGACGATGTTGATACTGTACAACGAGCGCTTGGCGCTTCTACTGAAGAAGCTTCCGAGGCGCGAAGGTCAATGGAGGAGACGCGTTTGTTCGAGCAAGAGCGGCTTCGCAGCGCCATTGCCAGTTTTGCCGAACGCACGGTAGCAGAACGTGCTCACACGGAGGAAGTAGCTCGACACGAGCTTGAAACCCTTCGGCTAAGCTACAGCAAACAACAGAGTGAGCTGGAGAATCGTTTGACGGAGGAGTTGAGGGATCAGATTGCGAGTCTGCAGGCGAAGGCGGACGCGGACTTTGCCCGACAATCAGCGGATCATCGTCAAGAGCTCCAAGCCTCCGCTCAACAGCACGCGGATGCACTGGAAAAGCTACAAACAAGTTTGAATAGTGGCCAAGAACGAGCAATCGTGGCTGAACGTGCTCAGGCCGCGGAGCAGCTTTCTGAAATGAGCTCCAAGAAAGACCGTGAGCGGTCGGAGGCGCTGCTAGACGCACAAAAGGCGCATGATCAGCAGTACGGCGAGATACGCGGACGACTGGAAGCAACAGAAGAAGCTCTGACGAGGAAGACACTCGACTGGGCGAGCGCTATGCGGGAAGGCCAGCATTTAGGCGCCGCTTTAGCTGCTAAGACGGAGGAATTGGCTCAAAAGCTAGCAGCGTTAGAGAAGAGCTCGCGCGAGCAAGTGGAGACGCTGAAACTCGCAGCAAAACGAGAAATGGACAAGCTGCTGGAGGAAAACCTGGCCGAGACGAAGCAATTGAGTGACGAGTTCGAGGAAACTCGACGGGTCATGGCCGAAAAGGTCGCGTATCTCAAGACGACGATCACGGAATGGCAGGACAAATACGCTCGACGCGAGAGTCGCAGCGAAGACGTCGCTCGCATCGTCGAGCTCGATCGCCTTGTGGTGGAGAAGGACGCACTAGTACGGAGGACGCTGGATGAGATGGCCTACTTCAAACGCGAGCTCTTGAACCGCGAGGAAATGTACAACAAAACATTCGCACGGACGCCCAACGTTGGGATGCTGCAGGTGCTCAAGCCGCACGTGCAGATGCAGCAGTCTCTGAACCCGCAGATGCCAAACCCGATGCACGCAACCCCACCACCGAGGTCACGGGGCAAAGCAAAGTCGTTTGAGCAGCCAGGCGAGCTGCAGCGAAGACGAAGCGAACGCAGCGGCTTCAGTGCTTCGTCGCCATCCAGTGCAGCGTCTGCGATGTCAACTAACCAGAAGGCCTTGCCACCGCTGCACAATAACCAGTTCAGTTAGATGATCAGTGATCTGAATGGTACAGAGCGTTCATCTAACGTGACTTGCTCACTTCAATCACAGACAAATCGTCTCCGTGGGTCGTCAAGACGCCACATGACTAAAGAAAAGCAAGTTGAAGTGCACCAAAGACAAAATAGTCTGCTTTTGGTAACTTATTTGTGAATTAGTCCTCTTTATAAGCCCCTTCTTTCTGTTGATATAATCTGATTAGAAAGGTAATGTAATGATAAAACATTTGAAACTTCCTTTCGCTGAAAAATGTATAATTGATACTACGATGTATTGCAGGTTATGCGTTAATAGATGCTAAATTTAAGTGCGGTATCTGTATCCTCACTTTTGATCCGGAAGAAAACCATCAACGAGCCAACATGGTCGACGCCGAGCTACAGCGCGTACGTACGATGCCATGGGGATGTTTCCTGCTGTATTTTATATACCGGCGTGTAGCGGAGACGCAGCACTATCTGGTGGTGTCCTTCTCATGCTGATTGCGGCCTTGCTGCTCGTGTAGATCGTGCGCATCGCGGACCAGAAGGAGAAAACGGCGGCGTACAAGGTACTATTGCTCATGCGCTGAGATAAGATGTCGTGCAATGTATTGCACTGACGTATGATATAATAATCTATTTTTAGACGCTGCTGGAGGAGAAGCTGCAGGACCTCAACAGCCTCAAGACCATCGTGACCCACTGTATGCTGCAGTCTATTTCAGTACTCTACAAATATCTTCACTAAACTCACGTATCTGCAGTGCTAGGAGAAGATGTGCTACTGGTGATCTCCCGAGCTGTACGTCGCCACTACTGTGTAGAAGATCAAGTATCAACTTTTAAAACTCACCTTTGCTGGTGCAGGTGATCACCCACCTGGCCTCGGTGGTCGCAGGTATCGACGTGGACGCGAACCCGTGGAAGCTCGAGTTCATCTGCTTCTGCCTGGCCAAGATCAAGCCCCGCATCCTGTCGTTCGAGGAGCCCGACGTCATGTTCCGCGAGTCGCTGGCCGCCATGTACATGGATGAGGAAGAGTACATTGAGGCGGCCAAGGCACTGGCTGCCATCAATCTCGAAAGCTCCACGCGCCAATATACGGACGTGGAGAAGGCCGAGAAGTACGTCAAGATTGCCGAGCTGTATTTACAGGACGACGAGACGGTGGACGCCGAGAATTTTATCAATCGCGCCTCGCGCTTCATCCACAACGTGGAGAACTGGGCGCTCAAGCTGCGCTTCCAGGTGTCGTACGCGCGCATTCTTGACTCGAAGCGCAAGTTTTTGGATGCTGCACTGCGCTATTATGAGTTCTCGCAGTCGAAGCCCGATGAGGTGGAGCCGGACGACTTGCTGGAGTTGCTGAGCAAGGCTGTGACGTGCGCTATCTTGGCGTCCGCCGGCCCGCAGCGCTCGCGTCTACTGGGAACGCTGTATAAAGACGAGCGCGTAAAGAACAGCGAGCACGTGGCGATCCTGGAGAAAATGTACACGGAGCAGCTGATTCGTCGCCCGGAACTGGTGCAGTTTGAGAAGAGTCTGCTACCGCACCAGAAGGCCGTGCTCTCCAATGGCTTCACTGTGCTAGAAAACGCCTTCCTCGAGCACAACTTGCTGGCTGCCAGTCGCGTGTATAGCAGCATCTCACTCGAAGAGCTGGGCAAACTGCTCGAGATCGAATCTGCTAATGCTGAGCGCGTTGCCGCTACTATGATCGGCGAAGAGCGCATGAAGGGCAGCATCGACCAACACCTGGGCTTTCTCGAGTTTGAAAACACGGAAGACGAGGTTCTGGCAGCTTTTGACACGCGAATCAGCTCTGTGTGCTTCAACGTGAATCAATGCGCCGAGCAGATTGAGCAGCAGTACCCGGATATCTTACGCCAGCTCTCTGCTGCCGCCGCAACTGCGACGGCTCCCTAGAGGATATCGAGCTAGTGCTGCAAGTTGGCGGAGAACTAACTGGATCTCAATGAAAAATGGCGTCACTTCGCTGTGAGGTTGCCCATTCTCGTTCCGTTTCTGACTGGGGCAGTTAGCAATCGACAGTTAGGCACCATTCCTCTCGACGAATCACTTTAACAGTAAATAAAACAAGCCCGAGTCACAATTTCCGAGTGATAGTACCGTCGTTAAAGCATAACACCGCTAACCTGGTACGAGGAATAGAAGGGATCCGTTCTGTGTTTGGGTTCTATCTAGTTGACTTCCTGGACAAGCTTATTGATTATTTGTCAACTCACACCAACACAGTGCTGCTGCTTTTTTCGAGAGTACATTCTGCCTCTTGCTTCTTGGAGTTTACGCAATGATATTCACGGCAAAAAACTTGAAAAGGAACTTTGTTGACGAAGCTAACTCTGATCTAAAAATATTATCTTGACTGCGGCATTTTATCCGTAATTTATCCAGTAACATCCAACAGGATGATTGCGTATCTTTGGCATTTGGATGGATAACAAGAAAAACGCGGTATGGCCTTAGCACGGAGTACAGCGTGAAGATCTCCACCACAGTTTGGGGTCTTGGGTTGAGACTCTAGGTATCTTGTTATCAGCGTTGCTGACGTTATCAAATCCATCTGATCCGAGTGGATACCACGCGCGATGCGTGATCGACATGATATCTCAGCAACAAGTGCCCGGGCTCAGCTCTGCTGAGCGTGGACACTTGAGTCATCAGATAACGATAGAGCCCACCGACACACCAATTTGCAAGGCTTTTCGCCGCTACCCGATTGTGTGGGTCCGTCGATGCCTTTGATCTCCTTGCAGACAGGACCTTGAGCTGTGCATTCATGCGGTCTCATCATCTTCTCTATCTTCCTGTCCGAGGTCCTGATGCAAGCTTCAACCCCAAAGACTAATCAACAGCATATCACGACTATCAACCTACTCGTTTCGCAGATTTGCATGGCCCGGCTTTCAGCGGCCTCGCCACGCCGCGAATGGAGACATTTTGCTAGCACCTTGGTCGACAAGCTCGTTGGGCTGCGGCACACGTGCTGCTCGACGCAACAAACTGCTGCAAGCACCTCGCAGTCATCACTTGGTACCATCTCAACCACCTTTGTACTGTGAACGATTGGCAAGAAGCGAACGATGCCTTGAAGCGCGTCTGCTGCTGCACTTGTCCGAGTTCGCGCGGAGACAAGAGGCACCACCTCCATATCCTGTTGGTGCGAGCAACGTGCCAGAGTAGAACTTGTTGGGATTATTCACCTTGAACTGAGCACAAAGGGTTTCTCATACACTCTACGTTGTTTTGCCGTTGACGCTTTTCAAGCACGTGCAACTCGATGTCCATTTCCGTTTTTGCTTTCGCCCACCATGGGCTCTCCAACCTCCTCAGAGCGCTCCTCTCTCTCCTTTGCCGCTCCGATCAACATCCAACCGCAGAAGATGGCGTCTCCTGCTCCTGCTGGTTGCTACGACGGTCTCAAGTCCCCCGCTGACCTCGAAGGCGGAGCTCTTCGGCCCGGTGGTCCGCCGTCTTCGCTGTACTCACGGCAGAACCTTGGTCTGGCAGCCCACCAGATTTCCGTCGCTATCGTGTATGGCTCCATCTCCGGTGTTATCTGAACAACTACCTCAACATGAGCGCGGTGCTTGTTGCAACCGCGCAGGCGCTTGTGAGAGTTCCACACGCTCTTCGAGTTTTCACCGGCCTCATTTCGGACTGCTACGACCGTCGCCGGCCGTACATGGTGCTTGGTTGGGCCATGGCCTTTGTTTGCTGCTTGATCATGTCTGTCGTTCCGCTGGGAGACCCATACTACGGCGGCGCATCGCTCGAGGATATCCCCGAAAGCAAGTGGACTGTGGAGCAGCAGGCGCTGATCAACTACGACGCTCCAAACAAGGGAATCCGTCTCATCATCCTCTTCATGCTGGCTCACCTCGGTACCATCATCGCCTACGGAGCTGCTGATGGTTACCTGGTTGAGTTGGCACCGCGCGAGCCAGAGGCCATTCGTGGTTCGATCCAGACGGATATTGCCATTGTGACTGCTATTGCTGGGATATTGACGTCGTTCATGACGGGTATTGGCCTCAATAACGTGGCGTACGGAGGAACCTTCTCGTGGGATATGGGCTTTGGTGGCGTCATGGGCGTGTGCGCTGCCTTCTCGCTGGTCACCGCCCCACTCTGCTGGTTCTGCGTTACGGAGGAGAAAGCCCCCGCTCAAGCCACGGGTCCGTTCTTCGCGTACCTGTACGATTTCATGCAGTACCGAGTGATCTACCAGGTCCTCGCCTTTCGGTTGTTCAACCACATCTTCTCCAACTTCTCGGTCACCGCGTCCAGCAAGATCAAGAGCATCTGGTCCAATGTTGAGCCTCTGAACGATGGTATTGCAAGCATGATCTCCTCCATTGTGAGCCTTGCTGCGCTGTACGCGGTACGCAAGTGGGGGCTTCATTGGAGCTGGCGCTGGGTGGTTATCCTGTGCCAGATTTTTGTCGTGGTCATCGACTGCTTCCCGACCTTCTTGACGATCTGGGACGTCTACCGTAGTCAGTGGTTCTGGTTGGGCGTGCCGTTGTTGGCAGAGGTCCCGAGTAGCATTGGCGAGCTTATCGCGAAACTTTTCGTCATTGAGATCGCCGACCCAGGGAGCGAGGCAACCGTCATGGGTCTCATCATCACCATCGACAACATCGGCACGCCATTCTCTACCGTCATGTACAAGTCCATCGACTCGCACTTCAGTATCGCGGCAAAAGATCTCAAGAAGGACACCCACAAGGTCCGGATGGATGTGACCTACGCCTACGTGATCGCCTACGCGTTCAACTTGGCGTTCATCGTGTTCGTGCTGTGGCTCCCGCGCCAAAAGGAGCATGTGCACGAGCTGAAACGCACAGGCGGGAAGAGCAAGATCATGGGCATCCTCACGATTGGCTACATCCTGTTCGGCTTTGTCTGGGTGGTGCTGACGAACGCATTGACGCTCTCAACGTCAACAAGCTGCCTGCGCATTGCTGGCGGGACTGGGTGCTGATCTTCACAGAGTAGGAAGAGGTTTTGAGGATCATTCACTTTTGTTTTGAACTTGAATTGGAGTATTCACAAAAATTCGACAATGCGGTTGTATTCATTGCATCCGTCTACAAACATCAAACGGAACGCGCTGTTCCTTTCTATCGAACGACACGACTCAAACGCTTTACACGCAGTGACTGACTGGCTACCGCAAGGTGGAACACTCGGTAGGCCCCAGCCATTTCAACAGTGAGCTACTGAGGGGTGCACTTAGTTATCATCGTCGTCCGTGTCCTTCTTGTCCGTGCTCTTCTTCTTGGACTTCTGCTCCTTGTTGTCTGCGTCGCTCTTCTTCTCAGTGCTCTTCTTCTTGGACTTCTGCTCCTTGTTGTCTGCGTCGCTCTTCTTCTCAGAGTCCTGGTCCTTTTCGTCCTTGCCATTGTCGCTAGTCTGCTCCTTGTCGTCGTCGGACTTCGATGAGCTTTTCTTCTGTGAGCTACCACGGAGCGAGCTCGCTTTGGAAGCGCTGCTGGTCTGTTCGACAGATGTCTGCGCGGCCGAAGAACCGCTAGAGGTTTGCGCGGTGCTGGTCGCCGAGGACACCTCTCCATTGATGTGCACGTCGCTCTCCGAGTACTGACACAGCGAAGCGGACGGACCGTCGCCCAGCATGGAGGGCTCGCCGTCGGCGTTACCCTGTGACCACTGGCAGATCTTCACCTTGTCACCGCTCGACTTGACCCAGATGTTGCTCAGCGTGGCCTCATCGTTCCAGTTCTTGTTCACCGTCACGACGGCGTTGCCCGGGTTCACGACGTACACGTTGGAGACGGACACCTTGCGCGCCTTGTCACCGCAGGTGCCACACGAGCGGTACAGCTTGCTGATGTCCTCGCCGTAGAAGCCGTCGATCTTAACAGAGCCCAGGCCGTTGTGCTGGATGACCTT
>KV724519.1:279-55056 GCA_000500205.2 Phytophthora lateralis | reverse complement strand
GGCACCCTGGCTAACGGCGACGGCTCTCGTCAGCCTTCGAAGCTGGAGCTGACGGTTGCCACCACGCAGGGTAAGTCGTTCGCTGAGGTGGCCAAGAAGCTCGCCGCCTGAAGTGTGCGAACTTACAAGTGAGGCTTTCCTGACCCCTTTTGTGTTCCAGTCTATTTTCTAAATCGGTTGGAATGAAAACTCATCGTCATCATGCCATCCTTCGTCTATAAAAAAAATCGTGTCTGCATTGTCGTATTTCCCATGGAAGAGGAGCGAGGCTACGACTCGGATGAATCGCCATCGTCCCTATGGCAGGATCGAGTCCGTCGAGGTTTGGTAAGTGATAATGTTCGTCTACGACTAAGCACCTACTCGATGCTCTCGTCGAAGTGCAGCGAGTCCAAGGAGGCGCAAAAGCTCGTGGGGCAACTCTTCGGCGGGCCCCGAAGTGGAATCGTGTCTCCCTTGGCCGGTTCCTCCTTGATGAACGTACTTTTCGACGACCTGCGCTCAACCGACCGGACGGTGCGCATCGCCGCTGCACGGGTGTTGTGCCTCATGGCGTACGAGAGCCTCACGAACCAGCAATTGATCATACGCAGCCAGGCTGGCGGAGATGAAGAGCAACGTGGCGTCACCGTTGGTTGGGTGCACGCTTTTGCTGTTCCGCAGTCGCTACGGGATCGGTACGAAGCTCATTGCGAAGAGCGCGGTCTGTTCACGACACCGAGTGGCTTGAGTGAGTTTGTGTCGAGCTTGATCCAGGACAACTACGCTTCGGTGTACAATCGAGTTGGTCGCTACTACGCTGACGGCTGCCGAGAATTTCTCCCGCTTTGTTGGTTCCATCCGCTTGTGAACGATTCGTCTGAATCGACCGACATGATTGATGTTCCCGATCCGGACGAAAACCTCGTGGGCTTTTACCTCGTTCCCAGACAGATGCAATTCCCAGAGCAGGACGACTACTTCCTGCAAGAAATTCTGTCCTCGATCCGCACAGAAACTGAGCTATCGTGCCTTCAACAAGTGCAGGCAGCTTTCCAGCAGGTCGCTTTCCGAGCACCAAGCAAAAAAGCTAATGCTGCAGCACTGAAAACTGCGTTGGAGGGGATACACAACCGCATGGCAACCTCCCCTGGCGATGAAGAAGAGATGTTTATCGTGAATCAGCGGCATAGTAATGTCCTACATTGGTTGAATGCAGGGCCCGAGCGTATGATCACCTGGAACGAGCTGCTCATTTGGTGCTGCACCGATATGAACGCCGAGGAAATGCTCAAACGTTTTGGTGTAGATGCGTGCAGGGCCGTGGATGCTGCCTTTCGGAGGTTAGCACTTGGGAGTGAAGGACCGCAGCTACAGAAGCAGCAAACAAAATCCTATGTATGGGAACCTGCACTTATCGGGACAGTCCTGGATCACCCAAGCCTTCCCGATGAACTCAAGACCAACATACGAAAGTTTTCTGGTGGGCACGTTGACCGGATAGAGCTCTCTCGCAGGAAAGGGGAAAGCAGCGATAGGAAAAGGATCATCAATACTCCCACTACAATCAGTGCGTCATCTTCTTCAATTGATGAAGCGTTCAAGCGCCCATGGGAGTATTTACTTCCGCTTGACGTTACGGAGATCCACCCGATGAGCTGGAGTGTATTTCTTAGCAAGTGGCGTCAAAGCGCGGATGGGAAGCCTGATGAAGAAGATACGCACTTTTACCACCAGAACGGAAGGAGACACCACTCTGTCGGTGAAGGAGCCAATCCTTCGGTCCTGGTTGCTCGTAAGAACGCTCTTGTCATGTTGGCTCACAATCCTCGCATATTCCACAGCTTTCGCGACTTAAACCAGCTACGACAGCAACTACCGCTAATCACCAACCGGCCGAGTGAGATCAAGGAAGACACGTCGGAGTCCTCAAATCGGTCACGAAGTTTCAAGGGCCATCAATTGAGCAAAGTAGAGGAACGTGAGTTAGAGGAGAGGAGGCAGCAATTTCGCAGATTGCAACAGTCTTCTGCTGCTCTAGACGAGCTAACGCGACAGCGACTGCAAGACAAGCGAGCAGCTCGGAACAAGGCGCACGCAAACGCATCTGAAAAACGAAAACAGGCTGAGCTACTGGCTGCTGAGCGATTACGAGAGTTAAACAGCGCAAGACGTGAAAAACAGACAAAAGCTATGGTCCTTTCCCGCCGAAGAGAGCATAGATGGCAACGTTTGCTTGAAGTGAGGCAGGAACGGCATCAACGTGCCCAGTGGTGGCAGCAAATGCAACGAGAAGCTGAGATTGAGCGGCAGGAAGAGTTTATGCAGCAACTACACAGACAACGATACACTGAAGCGAGACTGGAGGAGACAGAACATGCCTTTCGAAGCAAATCCGAGCCTGCAGTGACTCAAATATCAACGGTATCACTGCCTCGACCTCCGTCTACACCCCCTACCAGTGAGCAGCGGCGGGATTCGTGTCCACGAAGACCATTATCAGCACGGACAGCTACTGACCCACAGATCACGCGCGAACGAGCGCACGTATACGGATGCGCCGCAACAAAAGCGTTCGCAGCGCGTAGACCGCAAACTGCTCGAGCCGATTTCTTCTCGGGATCACGCAGTCCACGCGCTAGGCAGCGCCGCCGGGTTCGTCCAGCAAATAGCGACGACAGTCGAAAGGATTCCTCGAGTGCACCCTCCACTACAGATGCAAGCAGTAGATGTCCTGACGAAGTGGGCGCCACAAATGCCTGTGAGACTCTCGTAATGACCAACGCAGCCAATGAGATAGCACGACAAATCGCGATTCCGCCAGTGGCAGCGCCTGCACCAGAAGAGGAGCCTATCCCTCCCGCTATCATCATGGCGCAGTACTTGGCTTTGGAAAAGGAGCAGCGCTTCAAGCTGCACGAGCGCTATTGCGTGAACCGCGTCAGCCACAAACTCACTTTTGCAGTTCTTCAGCAGCTCACTCAGGAGATGCGGCAAGACGCAGCTTGGCGAGAATTCCTCAAGGCGGCAGGCGGGCCCCCGGGCATCAACAGCAGCAAACGAAACAAAAGCAAACGGGAGGCCAAGGTCACATACACAGCTTTTGTTAACGTTGCGAATCAACTGGGGATCCCCATGCCGCCCAAGAAACTCCAGGCGGCCGCTCGCAGCTTAGACCCCTGGAAGACTGGGTTCGTATCGTGGGAGTCCTTCTACTCGTGGTGGAGTGCACAATAACAGGCAAACTTCCAGATAGGCTTTGCTTTTGATGATATAGTTCAAGTTGAAGTGCAAGATCCGACTTGAGGGACACATGGCTACACCCATGGAGATGAGCGAGCTGGAGCGCGGCGATGGAGTCTGGGAAAACATTCAGGTGTTCGCAGAAGCTGTGGCGAACGTCTGACAGCACGAGCCTGGTATTCTGATAATGGGGGAAATGTGCGGGGTGGCTGTAGGAAGTGCTGCGCTTTGGATTCCGAAGTCTGTGGAAAGCGTTTGCTGGCGTGGACAGTCGAATCACGGTAAGGCAACAGCCATGCAGATCCTTGGCGGTGAATTGCGCTCAAGTGCTTGTTTGATATTAATGCAGGAGCTGGACAAGGCTCTTACCGCTCAGAAGAATGACTCGCAACGTCAACAGCAGCACTTGGAGGCTATCGCAAAAACTCTTAGCGTCATGAGCGAGCAGCTTCGATTGTAAGCGCAACTTAGCTGCTTCTTCTTCCTCTTGTTGATAATGTCGACTGATCACAACAGAGGACAGGAGGAGGAGGCGAACCAGCAGGTTGAGGCGCGTTTACAGAACATAGAGTATCAGCTTCGGGATCAGCTTGTGGAAGGTCGCAGGTCTGTAGTCGATGATAGCGCTGCCAACAAAGCCAACATCGCCAAGGTAGAGCGTCGACTGGCTCTACTGGAAGACGAAATGGGGGATGTCGTATCGGCGGTTGATCAGAAAGCGGATGCGGTGGCTCTGGTTGAACAGGGAAGAACTTTGCAAGAAGCAATTCGCAAGCGGGTGAGTTGGATGTTTTGAGGACTTCACAGAGTAGTTTACACTTTCTGAGTACTGCGTTGTCGTGGTTGCAATGGGTCAGTGCAAGAAGGAAGCGTTTGACCAGGAAGTCCTTGGACTACAGAACCGACTCCAGCACCAGCGAGAGGAAGTGGAGAAGCAGCTATCAGTTTCCTTCTTGGACCTTAAAATCACCCAAGAAACTCTGCTGCACTCGGAAGTCGCGAGTTGGGCTGCTAAAACTTATGAAAACACCATCAAAAGCGTTCAACCGATGGTCGATCAAGCAACGCAGCAGCAGACCGAGACTCTACGAGCGATTAACGATGAGGTCCAGCACTGCTACGAGGCTCTTACAGCCCAACAGAAACAAATGGACGAGATCCAAGCCGACATTGAGAAACAGGTTCGATCAGCGATAGCAGCTGATCGAGAAGACATCGCTCGGCAGTGCAGTGAGGCGCACGGACGAATCGACTATCAATTTCGAATTCAGGAGGAGACCTTGGAGAGGGTTCGACGCGCTCTGCAAGAAGAAATTGCTGCAACTGGAGACAAACGAGCAGAGCAGACCGTGACGGAGATGGCAGCTGCTGTAGAAGCTCTTGACCGCCGAGTGCTTGATCGAGGGCATCAAGAGCTCGAAAAGCTGCATGGTCAGGTCTCTGAAGAGATTCAGCTCACCATTGCAAACGCGTTGAGGGCCTTAGAGCCTGCAAAAGACAGGGAACAACGGAGAGTGAAGCAGCACCAGCACGTCGTCGCGCGCAAACTAGCAGAGCTCGATCAAATGATGCAGCTTATTGGACGACAGCTCATCCAAAACACGTCACAACTGCAGGTGGTGCGCAACGAGCAGCTCGTGCACAATTTACACCAAAGTGAAGATGCCGACTACGACGACAACGAGCTCCTACTCCAGTACGACAACATCGCTCAGAGCACGGTTCTTGCTCCGGCGCCAGTCTTTCCTGGACTGCAACAGGCTGATCAAATTGAGGCTGGACAAACGGCAGCCACAGCCCAGGAAGACCCCGCAGACTTACACGCACGTCGATCTCAGCACCAAGAACTGCAAGAGCAGCTAGACAAGAAGCTCCACGACTACAGCCAGCTCTTAGACTCTGCAAACGACGACGAGGAAACGCACACACAGTCAACGCAGCTACCAAAAGGGTAAATCCGTTCATTACATTAGGTAAAAAGCCCTCGACGACGACACTTGGGTCGGCTCTGTTTGTCGATCAAGAGGTTGTATCGATAGCTGCGTGAGGTTGGTTGACGGTGGTTAATGGTGCTGCTGCTATCCCTTTCAACTGAATGAACCGTTGCCAATGCTGGCTCTTTCATCCAGTGACCCTGCCTCGAGTGCTCCATTTCCATTCGACAGGGATCCATTCGATCCAATAACGGGCGTCTCCCGCGTCGTCGACACGGTCATGACGGCTAATAAGTCAACCGACGGCGGCGTGATCTCCATACGAAACGAACCTTCGGTGTTCTCCAAAATGGCCCACAGAAACTCTTGCTCCTGCTCGTACGTCAGACCATCCTCATTGCCACCATCCAGGCGGGACAAGAGCTCCTCGTTTGACGGTTGCGCTTGCACACGCGGGAGACGGAGCGTCGCGAGTTGCGCTGTGAACTGCTCCCCCAACTTCTGCTCGCTCAAAAGGTTGTGCGAGGCTGTCACGATCTCGTTTTTGCGCTGCACCGCCTGCTCCGCCTCAAGCGGCTCCGGAACCTCACTGATGTCAATGAAAGCTTGCGCCGCGCTCTCGACAATGCCGCTCAGACGGTCGTTCTCGCTCAGCACGCCCTTGCCGGACCACATGCCGCTTGATCGGCCATTGCTGCCCATCCCTCCCATTCCCAGTTCACTGTGCAGATCCAAGTGCTTCTCCAGCTCCAGGAAGTGCTGCAACGACGCATCGTCCAGAATCCCCGGCACCTGCAGGAGGCCATCTACACACCAGTCACTACAACAGCTTCTCGCCTCTAAATCCAACCCCCAAACCACTCACCAAGATACTCTTGCAGACTCGCCTGGCGTTTTATCAAGAAGTTCGGGTCAAATCTGCATTCCAAACACAAAAATACACACTATTAACACCCCCATCTAAACTATCAACACGTTGGTAGTGACGTGGAATTCTCAGAGCAACCCCGCGTTGGGTCGAAGCTTCATAGCCAGCACAAAAGTTGCCAAACCAGCCACCGCTTCGGAACTGCAACCTCGTCACGCGTCGACGCGCACAGCTCGGGTGCTTCTCTCTCTTGTCAGATAAGATCAAGTGATTTTACAGTCATAGGCCACAAGAGCCTCCTCTCTTCCTTGTCAACATGAAGAGTATGGATCCCTCGAGCTGTTCACGCCAACGCCGACTCCCGGGAGCTCAATACAAAGCGGTTTTCTCCCCAACAGACTCCACGGTCCCTTGTCATCACGGAATTCCACGCCGCCGTCGCCTTCCAGCCCACGCACCGGCCGAACCACTGCTTCTCCGGCAGCGACGCCTCGATGAGGTCCCCGAAGCGCCGCACCAGTCGCGAGTGCAGCTGGTCGAAGTCGCTAAAGCGCCGCGAGATGCGCCACAAGCCGCCGTTGCACGAGATCTACGCGAGACATTAGCATCCCCAGCACGCGCAGGGGCAGATTCACAGCCACGCACCTCCACGACGAACTCCGTGTGGTCTCCCACCGTGTCGTAGCCCGTGATGAGCGCGCTCACGTTCAGCATCGCCATCGCTACTCCGTATCCCGAATGAGGGGTCTGTACCCCATGGTGTAACCAATGTACCCCTGTATACCTGTGTAGGTTTTGGTGTACCACGAGTAAGGTAACCAGGGTACATTTTTTTCCAACTTCAAACAATTTCCCGATCTTGGGCGACGAGAGACAACGGAGCTCCTGGCAGTATGGCGCACTACGGACGAGACCGCGTGACGCTCGTGGTGGATGTGGACCACACGCTCACAAAGCTGTTGGAGTGTGCAGCGGCGTGGCACAAGGCCGAGCACCAAGTGAAGGTGAGAGGAAGGCAACCAGCTTGCGATCTTTCGAGTTTCTGCAGCTTTAGACACTATTGAAGGTCTTGGAGTCTTAATATGTCGCGCTACTGTGTAGATCGATGTGGATGCAGTTGCGTCACCAAGTTGGGCCAGCGTATGGGGCGCCGACGACGTAGAGAGCAAGACGCACGAGTTCTACGCCTCCAAGCAGTTCGAGACGGAGCTGCAGGCTGTGCCAGGCGCAAGCGAAGCGCTCAAGCCGCTACGCAAGTTCTTTTCTTTGCTGGCGATCACGGACCGCCCGCGGTTCGTGGAGAAGCAGACGCGCGAGTGGCTAGACCGCCACTTCTCCGGGGTTTTTGACAAACTCGTGTTCGTGGATGAGGACAGTCCGGAGCACCTGGTGACGCGCAAAAAGGAGCTCTACGACGACCTAAAGGTGAAGGTTGCGGTCGGCTCGGACGTTGCCCTGCTGGCTGAAGCAGCAGAGAGTGTTGGCCATGTGGTCGTCGTGGGCTCGGTGCCTTGGACAAAGGTTGCGAGCGAGGCTAAAAGCGGCGTGGTTCAGGTCTCGGAGTGGTCAGCAGCTAAGGAGGTCTTTGACCAGTTGATCAAGGAGCTGGATCTGCAGCCGCTGGAGAAGGTGTACGCTGGACCGCGTCTGGCACGATACACAGACGACTTGGTCACAGTATCGACACGGAAACCAGCAGGTGCGATACCCACTTGCTTCTGGTTCTCTCCTGCTGTCTAACAATATCCGTTGCCTGCAGTTTTCTACGCTAACATCATCAACTCCAAGTTCACGGTGCAGAAGCAGGAGATCGTTCGACTGCAGGCGTCCGAGGCGGCCATCACCACGGCGGTGCAAGCGGCCGAGATCCTGCGCCTCCAGAACAACGCCATCACGACCAAAATCTCGACACGCTACGCTCTGAATCGGCCCAAGGACCGCGGCGGCTACCGCGTGCCCAAGCTGGAGATGGTGCTACAGCGCGTCGCGCGCAAGGCCTAGCAGGGACGTCGGGGCAGTGAGAGGTCGAGGGAGGCCGTAATGCGAAGACGCAGACGAAAGCAGGAAACAGTGACGTGTATGAGTCTCTCACTCGTCTCGAGCGGCTCTAGCTCTGGCCTCCAAGTACTCTCGGCGCTCTTCGTCGCGCATCTGGCGACGCTCCGCCTCGTTCGTTGTCACAATGTCGTCTGCATGCAGCACCACACAAAATACGGTTAGTCTTTCGATTCTCACGTTTCTGGCCCAGAAAAGCTGCCGTACAGAAGCCGGTCTTGACCATGAAGACCTCCATGGCCGCACCCGTGACGAAGCACAGCGGTACGAGCTTCTTGAGGATCGGCGCGAGCGCCACCGTCGCTTGATGCTGCGGCGCCATCTTGTCCGGTTGTGTAAGTTTGAGGTGGTGCACACATCACGCGGTTACTATGTAGCCATCTCGACGTTTGCACCAACGACTGGCAAGTGACAATGGCATCCGAGACGGCGGCGTGTGTGGGCTTCCGCTGCCTGGACCGCGACGAGTGCTACCACTACGATGAGAAGCTGAAGAAGGCGTCGTTCATGCACGACGGCGCGAGCTGCCACTCCACCCTCGCGGACGAGCAGCACCTCTTCCGATACCACAACCGAGAGGGACGGATGCAGATGCTCAGCGCCGACGAGCTGCAGGAGCTCATGAAGTGCACGTACACGAGCAAGCTGCTATTCCAGCGCACGCACTTGCTGCGCAACTATGGGTTCTGGGGCTTCTCGGACTCGGTGGAGGACGGCTTCGACCAATTTGCACCGCTCGGTCACAGCACGCTTGAGGTCTCGCCGAAAGTTGCAATTGGGCACGTGTCGTTGCTCGATCACGTTGAGGACCAGCCGCTTGGATTGTTTGCTATTGAAGACCTCGCGAACTACGAGTTCCTCGGGGAGTACACAGGAGTTATCAAAGTGGGCATCAGCGAGATGAACGAGTTCGACCCGTACGGCATCTCGTACCCTTCAGTGTACGAAAGTGGAGACCTGTACGTGAGCGCTAGTGAGTACGGCAACGTCATCCGCTGCATTAACCACAGTACCACCCCCAACGCACGCTTCGTGCCAATGGTGCACAACGGCATTCTTCGGATCTTCTGCGTAAGTGTTTTGCTCGATGTGAAAACTCGTTGGCTTGGCGTTTAACAGGATATTGTTCGTCTGTGCAGTTTGTGATCGCAGATATCAAGCAGGGCGACCAGATATTCGTTAACTATGGGCCGTCCTATTGGAAGTCGACGGGAATCGATCCCATTGCTATCCACGAGCCAGAAGTTCCAGTACAGTAGCTTTTTTCATTCCCGTTTACATAAAGAGTGAGTGCAACAAGGAGCAACGGGTTGCATACGCGATGGGATGGCAAGCCACCCAGTCACTTGGCACGATGCAGGACAGGGACTGCAGCTTTACTCTTCGATCTCGACGATGGCCTCGATCTCGACGGCCACGTTGAGCGGCAGGGCGTTGGTGCCCACAGCCGATCGGGCGTGGAGGCCCTTGTCACCGAACACCTTGCCGATGGTGTCCGAGGCGCCGTTGATCACGGCTGGCTGCTGCGTGAAGCCGTCCACGCAGTTGACGAAGCCCACGAGCTTCACCACGCGCTTGATCTTGTCCAGGTCGCCCACCTCATCTGCAAAGCACAGCAAAAATACAATTGGCATTGCACCGTTAGCTCTTTTCTTTTCATTGTCAGGTCCCCGTAGAGCCACGTACGCTTGAGAGTGGCCATGAGGCTCAGCGCCACGTAGTGGGCGGCGTCGTAACCCTGCTCCGGCGTGAGGTCCTTGCCGACCTTGCCCAGGATGAGGTCGCCTCCAGCAGGCTGCGGCAGGTGGCCGGCCAGGTAAAGGGTGTTGCCCGAGCGCACTGACGTGCGGTAGTTGCCCTTGGGATCAGCCACAGCCGGCAGCGTGTAGCCCAACTCCTCCAGCTTGCGCTCGATGTGCACGTTGCGCACCGCCGTTGCCAGGGAGCGCGACTTGGTCATGCGGATCAGAGACATCATGTTGGGTGGAAGGAGTGAGTCAGACGAGATTGCTCAATGAGCTGCTGCAGGATGCTGGTCAAGAAATGATCGGGGATCGGCGTACGCGTCCCATCATGTAGCGGCATCTAATCGAATAAATACTTTTCAATGATTGGATAAATGATCTCCATGTTTGATTCGCTCAAAATCCGATGGTACCACGTACCACCTGTAGACGAATGTGTAGCCAAAATGTGACTGTCTTATTCCTGTCTTCGCGACCTGATGCCGGCCGATGTCTGTCTCGGTTGCCATAATACGCGTTCCTATAAGCTGCTGCATCTGCTGCAACAGGTCCAGCATGGACATCGCTTGTGCAGGGGAGGGGGGTAGGATATCCTCATGGTGGCAGTGTATTTAAGCGTCCTCCCTCGAGATCAGGAGACTGCTACGACGCAGGTGCACCGCCGCCTCTACTGAGGAAGAGGCGACGCATTCCCACTCTTGCCTAAGCGCAGAAGGGGTCAAGGAGGGGGTGAGACGATCCGTACGACGGTCATGGTCGCTGCCGCACACTCCCTTCTCCAACTCCCAGGGCCCGAACTGCTACGACAACCGCAACAGGCTCCTTCGATCACGAGACGCACCTCCACGCGCAGGTTGAGAGCGTCAACAGAGGCCGTGGCCAGCATCATGCAGTCTCTTAGCATCACCGTGGCGCACCGGTCTCCCGCCATCAATACCTCCTACCAGCCATCGCGCGTCCTGAGCAGTGGTAAGGGGGCAATCACGCCTTCTGCTCAACCCTCAGCGGTACCCGCTGCTTTCAATCAATCCAAACCTTCACAGCGTACGCCTGCCGGACGAAGTCTGGCCCTCAAGGACTCCAGTAATGCTGTCTTATCGGTGGACTTACAGTCGATGGCAAAGGACCTGCGCAGTGACACGTAAGTTGTTTGCTATCTGCGTGTCTGTGAGATTGTCTAATCCTCACCATTTCATTGTCGCTCTTGATGCGTGGTCGAAACAGCATTAACGTCGAAGTCCTCAAGCCGAGAGCTTGCACGGGCAGCCGTGAATACTCGGAGGAGATGGCACTGCTAGCCAACCAGGTGCAATGCGGCCTGCAAGCCCGCGTTGCTCCCATTCCCATCGACGACTGCACAGGCGGCGTCTACTATCTGCGGACGAAGAATCGTCGCTTGACTGCAGTGTTCAAGCCTGCAGACGAAGAAGCCTATGCGTCAAACAATCCAAAGCGATTCAACAAACCCGAACAATCTACAGGAACTTCGGGTATGCGCGAAGGTATCTCCGCTGGAGATGCCGCCGTACGTGAGGTTGCGGCATACTTGCTGGACCACCAGCACTTTGCCAAAGTGCCAACCACCATGCTTGCCTCGATTTACCACCCGGACTTTCACTTCCAAGCTTCGGAGACCCCGTACCGAAAGACTGGTTCGTTGCAGACGTACGTACCGCACCGCGATACAGCTGACGATGTTGGCACGGCAATGTTCAGCGCTGCTGATGTCCAAGCCATTGCGATTCTGGACATTCGTCTTGCCAACCAGGATCGCCACGGAGGTAACCTTCTTGTGGTAGAACCATCTCAAGTGGTAACGCAAACTGCCTCAGTAGTGACGACCAAGTCGCAAGCAGGCAAGAAGGTCTCTCTCGTCCCAATTGACCATGGCGCTTGTTTACCTCGCGTATCTGCGCTCTCGGAGACGAGTTTCTTGTGGCTATTGTGGCCTCAAGCCAAGCAACCGTTTTCACCTGCGGCGCTCGAGTACATCGGAGCATTGGACGCAAACCGCGATTTGAAGTTGCTCGAGGACAATCTGCCTGAAGACCACCAGCTCGAACGTGAGGCGGCGCTCACTTTGCAAGTATGCACGGCTTTGCTTCAGTTCTGCGCACTTAATGCCCACATGACTGCGTACGACATCGGAATGCTCATGTGTCGCCAAGGAACCTCGGCACAACAAGAATTCAATCCAAGCGTGCTGGAAATGCTGGTAGCTTCAAGTCTATGCGACCCGGTCGTACGCAAAAGTGAGGCTTTCTTGAAAATCAAAGAGAAGCCGCAGCCTGCACCGAAGTTGGCAGCTACTGCGTTTGAGAAGAAGATCCCAGCACAAGACAAGGCGTGGACAAACTACGTGGCCGCCTTCATGGCAACTTTCCGCCGTGAATTAGAGGCAAGCGTTGCGGCCAAATAGAATTGCGTCGTTCTACTCACTGCTCTTCACTGAGGCAGTCGAGTAGATACTCTCCAATTGAGCAGCAATTCGTGCTTGCATGTCATGAAGTAGGTCTTGCAGCCAGCGCGTCATTGGAACGTCTCCCTGAGGGCTGGCGTTGTCATCACCTTGCAAGAAAACGCTCGTAAATAGAGGCAATACGTCGTTCTCGATGACCCGTTTGATGTTGTGTTCTTGAGGTGTCGAGCGGCACATCACGGATATCAACTCACCAGGGTTCTTGTCCTTCGCCTTATTAGTCGATGAATTGCTGGTCCTCTTGGCCAGATTCGATCCGTTTGTGTTCATCTGCACATTCACCGTGGGTGCCACCACGCACAAACGCAGAGATGACTGCAGTAGTCGCTCGAGAGCTCTAGCGTGCGATCGCGTTTGCTTTTGCATCAGCGAAACATGTTCGGCCAGCTCCGTTTCAACTTCGGAGATCCGTATTTGCATGGATCGATTGTGTTGCTCAGCAACATGGAGCGCGTCTGAAAGGCTCTGCTTCTCGACTGCTTCTTCTTTCAGCACTTTATCACGCTCACACCGCACGAGCTCTTCCGCCCGTTGCTGCTGAATTACGTTGTCTTCAGCTAATTGAATCTTCTCCTCTATCAATGACTGAACTTGGCACTCAAGGTCCTCGACTTGTTTTTTCACGAGGTTATTGGCGTTTTTTTCAGCGGTCTGCTTGTCCACCAAAGCTCGAAAGCGATTTATGTCAGCAACCTTCTGCTCTATCCGAACCTTCAGAGCTGCTACGAGTGTTTGATGCTGCTGCTCACGCGCTGACGATTCGGTTTTGTGCTGCTGTCCAAGTGCCTGAATCGCGCTCTCCTTGGCTGCGATATTGCTACGAAGTTGCTGGTTTGTTTCCTGAATGAGCTGAAGCTCTTTTTGATGTGCTTTCTTCTGATCCTCGAGAAGAACTCGCATAGCGCCCACACTTCGTTCCAGCTCCAGTACCCGACGTCTGTGTTCGGAATCCTTTTCAAGCCGCAACTTGCTTTCTCGGCCGTTCTGTTCTCTCTCGAATTGTACTATCTTTTGAGACTCTTCGAGGTCAGCTGAGAGTTTTTCCAGTTCTTGGTCGCGATCATGAAGCTGGGTGAGCATAAGCTGACCCTCTTGTTTCAAGGTTACTATCTCGTGCAATTGAGCCGCCTTAATTTCATCCTCGCAACTCTGTTCAAATACGCATTGGGTCGCTTCCTCGACTGCCTCGGAGACCTTGTGGAGAACTTCATCGCTTTCACTTTGCAGCGCTTTGACTTGCTTGTCCAGTTTAGCGCATTCTGTCTCAATCAAGAAGCACTCCTCGATCTTTTCTTCCAGCTTATCGCGTAGCAGCACGATTTCAGCAACGTGCGTGGTGCGATCTTTCCACAATTGCTGCTGTCTGGTTTCAATTGTGTCGACGTATTTCCGTAGCTCTGCTGTCGCAGCTTGGGCTTCGTCACGCTCTTGGTGCGCCTTAATTGCCTTAGCCCGCGCTGTTACACACTTGGTGCAAACTGAACTCGGTACTATTGGTGCTTTCGATGCCGAGACTGCGCGGAATTGTCCCCCGGCGACCACTTTACTTTGACCACGCATCCTAGATTGAAATACAAATCCATTAGACACACAACAATGAAGTAGAGCAGAATAGGTAGGTAGCCCGTACTTCTTCACCAACTGCGTCCGTAGCTGATCATTCTCGTGGCGAAATGTGGCGTTTTCGTCACGCAGTTGAAGAACTTCGTCTCTGGGATCGCAACTCGGGTCTTCTAAATGCTCTTCGGGTCCTTTCAAACGCTCGTCTTGCTGCTGAATTTGCTGGTAATGATTGCCGTGTTCCACTGGTCTCCCCATAATTCGTGCGTGACGCGTAGTTGAAGTGAAGACTCGCATTTCTGCCGAAACTCTCCGAGAAATTTGTGTTGAGGATGGTCGCTGTGCTTGGTTACCAGACGTCATTGTGCCTTCACTGAGGCTAGTTCGTCGCGAAGCCGACGTTGTACCAGCACTTTTCGGCAGAATCCCAAGCGCTCGCCGACCAGCAGAGCTGCCAATACCGAGGGACGATGTCGGCCGAATATCTGACACCTGAGCAGATTGATCCCCAAAGTCGCCATTGATCGATGGCAAAGCAGAACGCTGCTCCATAACGTCACTCTCGGACGATTAAGGACTAACTTCCAGTAGCGAGGCATGTTCCCATTCCCACTTGTTATTTATACGTTGTGGCAATGTCCTATCTCCTCACAAAGCCAATTAGCGTTCGATCTTGTGCCAAGATGAGGCATTCCCACGAGATTTTTTCAGCACTGGTGAGTGCAGGACTGGCGGTGAAGGTGGTTCTTTCTCGGACGAACCAACAGAAGCCTGAAGTGCCGGCGTTTGAAGTCGTTTCAGCAGAGCTTCGTTTGCCTGGTACAGCTTTTTACAGACAAGATCCTTCTTCTGGAGCTGGTCATGCAAGGTTTCCAAGCCGCTTGTGAGCTCTGCGGATTGTGCCTGAAGCACCCCGCACTGTCGTTTAAAGGACAGGTAGAGTTGCGTGGATTCTGTGATCTTGGCCACCAGAATACTCTGCTCCTCAGCGAGCTCGTCGAACTCTCCGACCATGACATCAACGTACTGAGCCAGCTCCTTGGACAAATGTTTCTTCAGCTCCAACAAATGTGCTGCCGCTGAGTTATTGTCTTCGTTTCGAACGCCTTGGCTGTCAATGCTCGATTCGGATAACTCGGTGTCGAAGGATAGGAAGGCAGTAGCTTCTGCAAGCAGCACATTCTTGCATTGAATCATGCGGGATCGTTTGGCCTCGAGCTCTCTAGCGTGTTGATTGACCGCCCTCATTCTAAGCTGCTCTAGCTTGAGCTCGCATTCTTCAGCATGATCCATCTCCAAGCGGTGAACCTTAGCCGACATTTCCTGATCAAGCGTTTGCTCCAGTATTTGAAGCTCTTGACGGCATTTTTGCTCAAGATCTTGACGGTGCGTGACAAGTGCGTCGGCCCCTCGCTGTTCTGCGGCGTCTTTCAGTGCTTGAAGACTCTTCTGGTGGGCAGTTTGCATACTATCGTGTAGTTCCATGATCGACACGCGATTCTTCGTGTCTAGGTCGTGCTTCAATTGGTCCTGCTGCTCATGGTGTGACCGTGTAAGCATTTGCTTCAGCTCCTCGGTCTCTTTTTCAAGTGAAAGCGAGGCTTCTGCCTTAATATCGGCAACTTTCTCTTCATGCTCCATCTCCAGTCGCTTGCGAAGCTGCTGTAGCTGAGCTTGTGCACCAAACGCTAGAGCCTTCTTCAGCTTCTCTAGCTCCGCTTCTTCTTTCTCAAAGTGCGATGTCTGCATCTCCTGCTTTAGCGTCGCTATCCGCTCTTCTTGAGCTTTCAAAACTGAAGCGACGGCTGCCTCTCGGTGATTGTACAGTTCTTGATCCAGTTTTTCGCGCTGTTCAATCTCCCAGCGTCTGAAAGACTCGCGACTGTCCTCTTGCATCTGCTTTAGTCTCATTGTGAGCTCCTCTTCGCGCTGGTTGTCTAGCTCACGCTTGTCACGCTCCGTCTCGGTGGTTAACTGCAGCTCTAATTGCGACAGGCTCTCCTCCATGGCGACATTGTGGCTATGCTGCAGCTCCTGCAGCGCTCGATTGTGTTCGTCAACGAGCGCGGCTCGAGCCTTTTTCACTGCAGCAGCTTCTTCAGACTCATATTCCTCCATCTTTGTCCTGACAATCGCTTTGGTCTCCTTCTCGTACCTCTCACGCAGTGCCATGAGCGTCAGGTGTTTCTTCGAGTCGTATTTGCGCTGCAGCTCCTTGAGAAACGCGGTCTGCATTTGTTGATGGTGGCCTTCAATCTTCGTTGTGTTCGTTTCAATGTCGCGCTGGCAGCGAGCAGCAAAGACCTTCACCGCCGCAGCCTTCTGGGCAAGTATCGCTTCTTCATCCTCAATAGCCAGACTGTTTTTGACGTCCAAAGTCGGCGATGGCTCACTGCTTCGGCTTGAATGGGACAGCTCCGAATGTCGAGACGAGTCTACCCTTCTCGCCGTGATATTTGCCCTAAAACTTCGCTCGCTAATGCTGCTGACCGAGGAAACACGAGATGCGTCTGGAGCAAACCATAGTACCAGCGTTAATACACCAACCACATCTGCTGTACTCCACAGTGGACGAACTTACCACAAGACTTGACACGCTGCAGCAGTTGATCGCACTTGAGAAGCGTCGTTGCAACTTGATCGGCTACTGCTCCCGCCTCTCGATGCGCTTCTGAAAGCTTGGAAAAAGTCGGTGACGCCGAGGATGATGGAGATATCGGATCGTTCTCCTTTACTTCATTGTGACTCGAGTGAGCTGCATCGTCCTCATTCTTGCTCTGAAGCGGCACCACCGCACTTTCATACGTGCCACTGTCCTGTCGCCTCCTTTGACCGCGGAACACGCTCAGTCGCGTCTCGATCGCTGCGAGCTCGCGGTCCACATCGTGGCAAGCTTCCGCAGCAATGGCTTTGGCCGTCACGGAGCTTTTGTCTGCCGAGCTCTCGTCCGACAGCGACGAGATCGAAAGCGCCTTCGAGCGTCGACGAATCCGCTTTGGAGGTGCAGACTCGTGAGAAATCTTGACGGGAGGATCCAAAGCCGACTCTGCAGACTGTAGCGACGACTGCACTTCGCTCTCGAGCGCCTGGAGACTTGGACTCAAGTCGACCGGCATGTTTTTCCCGAATAGTACCGGCGACCATCCAGCGCCATAACCGACCGCACATTAGTGTCCATGAAGAGTCGCGGCGACCTGACAACGCCACGCAATGAGGAGATTCCAGGCATATTCACTAGCCTGCAATGCTTTTGCAGGCTGTACTAGTGCTTCCTAACGTTGGCATTTCATTAGAGATTTGACTCGACATGGCAACTTCAACTAAAGTTTCGCTAAGCAGCACGGCGGGTTCGTCATTCGAGTCGCACGTGACCCGCGGGTCTCTTATTCCCGATACAAATCCAAGTCAATTGGTTCGCGGGTCTCAAACCCGTCCGTTCAACGCCGCCTCTTGGATCAAAGATCGGCCACTTTAACTTTTGCGTCATTTGGCGCATGGGCCTTCGCAGCACCAAGACACCAGCAGCTCTTAACAGTAGTAACCCCGCGCCAATTGCACCAGTCATGACGGAGCGCACCATGCAGTTCCAGGACGAGCTGCCGCCGCTGCCTCTCCCCTCGCTGGAGCAGACGCTGGAGCTGTACGTGCAGAGCTGCGAGCCGCTTCTAATGCCCAGCGAGTTGGAGCACACCAAGGCCGTGTGCCACGACTTCCTGCACGGCGCGGGCCCGCAGCTGCACGCGATCTTGCAGGAGCGCGCCGACACGGAGCGCAACTGGATTGAGGAGTGGTGGGAGACCTTTGCGTACCTGCAGCCGCGCTACCCGTCGGCCATCAACATCAACTGGTACGGCGTCTTGCCTGGCAACTGGGGGCCAAGGGACATGAGCCAGTGCGAGGCCGCGTCCATCTTCACGCACGCGATCCTCAAGTTCCGCAAGAATTTACTCGAGTATGGAGGATTTGTGGTATTTTGTTTTAGAGGTTGAAGTGAATGCTGATGTTTTTGTTGTTGGGTAGGGAGAAGTATCCGCCGGAGAAGATGATGGGCCGTCCGTTGTGCATGTACACGTACTCGCGCATGTTCAACACGTGCGTCATCCCCGGAGAGGAGTGCGACGAGATGGTGTCGTACCCGCAGGACGTCAAACACATTTTGGTGCTGCGCAACAACTGCATGTGGGCGGTGCAAGTGTTTGACAACAAGGGAGAGGAGATCCCACTCGCGGACATTCTCAGGTGCGGTGGCTATAGGAGGCGGCGTCCAGCAATTGGTGGAGGATTAACTTGATTTTGATGCTGTAGACAATTTGAACTCGTACGTGATGAAGCTACGGGGCTGTTTGACTTGGAGCGCTACCCACCGGTCAGTGTCCTGACGTCGGAGAACCGCACGAACTGGGCCAAGGTACGACTTCTACCTTGGTTGTAGCTGTAGACAATGAAGCATGGAGATATCAGACTCATTCGTTTTTGATTTACTATCATTTGTGCAGGCTCGAGACCACATTATGTCGCTGGACGACATTAACAAACAGTCTTTCGACCTGATCGAGCGAGCGCTGTTCTGTGTCGCTCTGGACGAAAGCTCCGCGTCAACTTACGACGAGATCGCGCGCAACTGCTTGCTTGGTGACGGACGCAACCGCTGGTACGACAAGCCGTTCACGCTCATTATCCACGAGAACGCTCGCGGTGGCTTGAACGGCCAGCACGCGTGGGCAGATGCACTGGTGGTCGTCCGCCTGTTCGACTACTGCATCAAATACGTGAACGAGAACTTCAAGGCTAAATTTGCAAACCGCGCGGGATTGAAGCCCACGCTAGACATCAAGCCCAAGCGGCTGGACTGGGTGCTGGACAACGCTGCCTACACAGCTATTGAGTGCGCGAGCGCCGCGGTCGGGAAGATGATCCACAACAGCGACATCGCGACGATGCAGTTCAACCACTACGGCACGGCCTTCCTCAAGCGCTACAAGTTAACGCCCGACTTTTTCATGCAGATGGCCATCCAGTTGGCGCACTACAAGATGCACACGAAGGTTCCTGCTGTCTACGAGACGGCGCACACGAGGATGTTCTACCACGGACGCACAGAAACAATCAGGTCGTTGTCAAATGAGTCGCTTGCGTTCGTCACGACGATGGAGTCGAATGCGTCGGACGGGACCAAGTGGGACGCGCTGCGTGCGGCCATCGACGCCCACAAGGAGACGCTGAAGAAGGCCCTGACTGGCGACGGCATTGATCGCCACCTCATGGGGCTGCAGATCGTGACCGAGATGTCTGGCATCACGCCCAAGCCCTCGATTTTCACGGACCGGGCCTTCGAGCTGAGCAAGAAGTTCCTGGTCTCCACGAGCAACATCAGCGGCGGCCCCGGCGCCAGTCCCATCTGGGGCGGCTTCTCGGCGATGTACAACGAAGGCTACGGCGTGTGCTACGCGCTCCAGCCCGACCGCATCAACGTGAGCATCACGTGCTACCACGTGTGTCCGGAGACCAGCGCCACCACCTTCAAGCGCCACCTGGAGACCGCGTTGCTGGAGATGGTGGACCTCTGCCTCACGCGCAACGTCATCTACGTCGGTTCCTCCAAGATCTAGGCAAGTCGTCCACCAGATGGACAACTTGACCACCAAATGAACCCATCTTATTTCAACCAATTAAAATGTTCAAAAAAATTTAATTGGCCAATTCAAATTCAGGATCTTGAAGCGACCTTTCGCGACGCTTCAAAGATCGTTTTTCCAGATTCGGTTGGTCTCAGTTGATACCCATCAGCATTTCCAAATTTGCTAGCTTTGATACGCATCAGCACACACTTCCTCTCTAAGCTCGGATGGTGCTCGCTCGGCTATTGCCCGCAGTGGTTTGCGGGCTCGGCCTGGTCGGTTTCGGCTCGTTGTCTGCTGTACAGGGCGCCTTCTACGCGTGCCCCAAGGGCTGCGAGGCCATGCTACTGCCTCGAGACATGGACATGATCGACGACTGCTTGTGTAACGACGGCGTGGACACCACCAAGGAGGAGGCGGCAGCCAACGCCATGGACAGCGACGAGTTCGCGTGTCGAGGACGGTACAAGCCCAAGCGCGGCGGCAGCCCCGCCAAGTCCGTCGCCGACTGCGACTGCTACCATCCGTACGAGAAGGACCGTTCGACGCAGGAGTGCGTCTTGACCAGTTGCCCTCGAGCTGGCAACTACGAGCCAGGACCTGGTGTTAGTGTGGTCACGTCACTCGCTGACTGCACGTGCACTGCGCCCCACGTGAAGGTGGAGACGTCGGGTCAGTGTGTACTGAGTGACGGTGGCACTACGGCCAATGTTCGGGGCAATTACAAGTGCCCGCCGAACTCAACCCCGACGCCTGATGCTGCTCCGAGGTCTTTCGCTGACTGTCATTGCAGCTGGGGCTTCGTGCGCAACAGCTTCGAGGAGTGCGAGCGGGAGTACGCCGCGTTCGTGTGCCCCGTCAACTCCGTCAAGAGATTAGACCTGGCGATTGGAGAACGACCCCGCGGGTTTTCCGACTGTGAGTGCCTCTCTAACGGCAACTACAGACGCGATGACGAAGCCCACGCTTGCTGGCCAGTCTCGCAGATGAAGGCGCGCAAGGCGAAGCGAAAGGACAGCAACGTTCGTGGAGAGGCGGACGAGTTTCAGTACACGGAGTTTGACGTCGTGGACAGAGATACTCAAGCGTACGAGTGCCCGCCATTCTCTCGCGCCGTAGCCACGGTGCCGCACTCTGTGGAGCAGTGCCAGTGTCTGTCTGGATACGCCTGGAAGCTGCCGGAAATGACTTGCGTTCGCGCCTCCGCGTACAGATGCCCAGATCATTCCTACAAGCGCATCAAAACCCGGGGATCCGAGGTTGAAAGTGGCTTTGAAGACTGCGCGTGCGCACGGGGCTACTTCCTTGATGCTGTTGCTCAGCGCTGTGTGCCGTGGATGCTGGCCAATTCGAACTCGTGCCCAGTCTACGCTGTACTCACGCAATGGCCTCTGCAGAGTAACGCTAACTGCAAGTGCGTGTACGGGCTTAATCAGACGATTTATGAGGAAGAGGAGGCAGCGCAACGCAAGGCTCAAGCCGAACAAATCGTCGATGGCGGCACACTCGACCAAACTCCACCAATGAAGCGACGCAGGAAAGAATGCAACACGAGGTCGCCCGACAGCGCGCTAGCAGATTTCTCTCAGTGTCCCCACGATTCGATTGCGACCAATTGGCCAGTGGCTACAGCGGAGGACTGCACATGCCTAGAAGGCTTTGAGATGGCTCCTCTGAGCGCAGAGGAGATTGCTCGTGGTGTTGGTGATGGATTCCGTTGTGTGGCTTCACCCGAGAAGTCGGTGCTTGCTGCTGAAGCAGCGGCGACATGCCACGCACCTCAAACCATCCACCCGCTGAGCGGAGAGTGTCGTCTTCCTGTTGAAGAAATTCCCGTGATGAAACCTTCAAAGAAGAGTAGATTGGAACCAGGCGCCAAGCCTGAGGGCGTGCTGTTTAGAGGCATCGAATACGACTATGAGCTCGTGGACGACAACATCATGATCATCCAGGGGGATGTAGCCATCGGTGAACGTTTTGTCTGGGAGGAAGAAGACCCGGACGATGCAGAGGATAGCACGACCCGGATCGAGCACGTTCTGCATGGATACTACAACTCTGGGCGTGACCATCGGTGGCCGCACGAGCACTTGTGCTTCCAAGTGGACAAGAGCGCTCGCCCATTCCTGCGCACCTTGCTGTCTGCGATCGAGCACATCACGCACGCCACTGGTTTCAAACTCCACCGCTGCGGAGGTGACAACTGCCGCACAGACAGGAGGTGCATCAGCCACGACTTCGTCGTTGTACAAGGCGTGGAGTCTTCCTGCTACTCGTTTGTGGGGCGCATCGGAGGACCACAGCGTCTTGGTGTTTCTGCAGACTGCGGTCTTGGCAACGTCGTCCACGTTCTGCTGCACGCCATTGGGCTTCGTCATGCCGTCGACAGACCAGACCGCGACGAACATGTCCGTATCGCGTGGGAATGCATCCCGGAATCCAAGCGAAGCTACTTTGTGGTGGAAGATGTGAACTCTGCTCCAACCCCAACCAGGGCCGCAGAACGCGTGCTCGCTCCGCCGCCGTACGATCTTTTCAGCATCATGCACCACCCAGTCGATGCATTCGTGCACTCGGTGCCTGGCGACGACAAACCTCACTGGTGTCCAAGCGTTGTCCCGCTGGTGGCAGACCATGACAAGCGACTCGCAATCATGCGCGAAATGGGGCAACGCGAGCAAATGACCACGACAGACGTCAAGTCTGTCTGGGCTTTATACCCAGGGCTGAAGAAGAAGCACCACGATCGTCAAAAGTCAGGCGAGAGCGGCGAAGCAGAGGCGGAAGACTTGCACGACAGCTTTGTGCACACGGGAGACGACGCAGTTGGAACCGAGTCGGCAGCTGGACGCGTTAGTCAGCACCGCGGGTTTGGCCAGCGTTTAGTGAGCTTCTTGGGAGCTGTAGTGATGCTTGTTGGCTTCGGTGCGCTGCTTGCCTTCATCACCACTGAGCTGCGACGGCGCGCAATGTTGAGCTCTGACACGGACTACTTTTACGAGGCACCGCTCATTGACAGCAAGAACGACATCTAACTCGTCTTGTCCAGTCCAGCGTGCTTTCCTGGTTGTATCGAATTTATTCACACTGCACAAACCAACGTAACGTAGCTCATTCCCACACAAACGCGGCTTGAAGCATTTGAACCATCATATCCATTGCGTACCGCTCATCGTCTACAGATGCGAAGTCCCCGCATGTCTACTACTTGTCCTCGGCCTTCTCCTCCGTGACCTCCTCGCCCTTGGTCTCCTCCTCGGACTCCGGCTCCTCCACCTTAGGCTCCGGCAGCTTGCCATCTCCTCCTGCTAAAATATCAGCGAGCCGCGCGTTCACGTACACGTCGCCCTTGTCGGCAAGGTACTTGCCGAGCTGGAGCTGTATCAAATAAAATAAGCACACCAATGTCAGTAACTCGCCACCAACTCTCCTGTCGGCGTCTCCACTCACGTGCTCCTTCAGGATGTTTCCGTTCTGGTCCTGCAGCAGCTGGATGATGAGGTTGGAATTGATCTGCATATCGTTGGCGGCCTCCCTAGCCAGCGCAACAGCTTCGTCCATCTTGCCCAGCTTCTTGGCGTTGAGCACGCGGAACGTGTACATTTTGCACGTGACGGGCACGCGCTTGGCCTGCATGATACCCACGAGCTCGTCCACAGTTTCCTGGTCCTCCTTGGCGGCGTAGTGCTCTGCCAGCCGCACGAAGCTCTGGTTCTTGACGTAGTGGCGCACGTTCTCGGCCTTGCGCAGGAATTCGAGCGCCATGTCGGCCGCGTCCAGCTTGAGGCAGGCCGAGAAGAAGCTGCCGGCCGCAAAGTCCGTGGGGTAGGCCATCTTGGCGTCGCATAGCAGCAGCGTCTGCTGCACCTGCTGCAGCTCGTCCTTGCCCTGCATCTCGCGCACAATGTGCTCGATCTTGAGCGGCGTGAAGTAGAGCGGCGCCGTGGCGATGGACAGACGCGCGCCGATCGTGGTCAGCGCCTTGGTGAGGTCAGCCACGCTGCCCTCCACCTTGGGGTACTCCCAGTTTCCGCTGAAGGCGCGCACCGCCTGGTTGCGGGCCAGCGGCGTTGCGCGCAGCACTAGCGATCGCACAGCCAGCATCGTCCTAAGTCCTTCGATCGCCAGTCAAGTATCGTACGCCGTGGCCGCTCGTTTTGAGCAGCTCCTTACCTAGTTGTACACATCTGATATAGCAGGTGTACAATGTCTCCTAGGTTTCTTTCGATGTCCTACTGTTTGAATACTCAATAACGTGTAGAAAGGTATGTGATGTCAAGATTATTGTAAACAGAGTACATGTGGTGTGGTGCGGCCTTTGTCTGGCTGTGCTTGAGGCAGTAAAGAGACTGTAGTAACGATGGCAGGAGGCATGCAAGCGTTCCGGACGGTGCTGTCGATGGGCCGGCGCCAGGGCGCGCGGCAGCTGTCGCAGCGCGCGCCGTTCTCGGCCGCGGCCGTGCCGTCGCGTTCGGCGGAGGAGTGGATGGAGAACATCCGGCTCTCGGCCAAGAAGGACGTGCTGATCAAGCGCACGAAGCTGGCGTCATTCCTCAAGACGGTCACGACGAGCGAGCAGCTGGAGGCGTCCAAGGAGATCATGAAGATCTACGAGCAGAAGCGCGTGGACCCGGACGCCAACGCCGCCGGCCTCTTCGTCAAGAAGGCGCTGGAACTCAACGCCCCCGACGTGGCCTTCGACGTGCTGGAGGCCAACTACCGCATCGGCCTCTTCCTGGAGCCGGCCACGCTCAACAAGCTGCTGTCCAAGTTCCTCAAGGACGGAGAGTTCGACAAGGTCTTCACGCTGCACGAGATTGGTCACTCCAAGTACAACGTCAAGTCCACGGAGCGCACCTACGACATCCTCATCCGGGCTGCTATCGAGCAGACTGACTACGACAAGGCCGTGGCCTTCCTCAAGACGGCTGCGTATGTGCTGCCTTTCGTAGTTTCAGGAGTTCTAAAGGCTGCTGGCTCACTGGTTGCTTCTTTTTCTTTTTTATGACACTGCAGTGAATCGCAGAAGCTGCAGCGTGTGACGTGCAACAACCTGCTGTTCAAGCTCAAGGACAACGAGATGCAGGACAAGGTTCGCGGTCTCTTGGTGCTATTTGGGTTTGGTGAGTTGGTACTGACGCTGTTGCTTTCGTCAACAGATTGAGGAGGTGGCAGCGCTCATGAAGACGGCGGGCGTAGAGCCGAACGAGACCACCAAGAAGATCCTGCAGTAGGCCTGGTCTGCTGTTTTCTTCTAGCCGAGCATGAAGCTGCAGAAACCTTTGCACATATAGCGACAACACAAGACATAAAATCAAAAGCACTGACATCACCGTCGCAACTGCTACAACAGCCTCCAACGCCATCAACACCTCGGACCTTCGCTGAGGCACGGCACAACATGAAGCACGACTCGCACAGATCACCGTGTTTTTTTCCGCACCATCAGCAAATCAAACTGCTGCCAACGTTGAGCATGGCAACGGCGCAGGTTTTGGATTCTACCAAGTTGGTTTATTTACTGGTTCGTGTGTTGGGCTCATTGGATTCTACTACGCACAATGGCTTGCACTCGAAGCTGCTTACTTGGTCTGGTTCTTGACACCGAGGATGCGCGCGCGGATTTCGTCCTGGTTGCCCAGGTAGAAAGCGCTGAGCGGGGCGATGGCGTCCTTGTGCGGGATGGGCTTGAGGTTCTCGTCCAGGTGGTAGACGAGCGGGACGCCCGTGGGGATGTTGAGGCCCGTGATCTCGTCCTCCGAGATGTTGTCCAGATGCTTGACGAGGGCACGCAGGCTGTTGCCGTGGGCGGCGACGACCACGTTCTTGCCGGCTTGGATGCTAGGCACGATGGTGCTCTGCCACTCGGGCAGCACGCGGGCGGCCGTGAGCTCCAGGGACTCGGCCAGGGGCAGCTCCTCCTTGGGGACGTCCTTGTACTTGATGTCGTTGCCAGGGTAGTACTCGCTGGCCGTGTCAAGGTCCGGCGGCGGGATGTTGTAGCTGCGGCGCCACTCCAGCACCTTCTCGGCACCGTGTTTCTCCACAGTGGCCTGCTTGTCCAGACCCGTGAGCGCGCCATAGTGACGCTCGTTGAGGCGCCACGTCTTGTGCACGGGGATCCACATCTGGTCGCTCTGCTCCAGCACGTGCCACAGCGTGCGGATGGCGCGCTTGAGGTACGACGTGTAGGCCACGTCGAAGGCGTAGCCCTCCTGCTTGAGCAGCTCGCCGGCAGCCGCCGCCTCCTTGTTACCCTTGTCCGAGAGCTGCACGTCGTACCAGCCCGTGAAGAGGTTCTTCTTGTTCCACTCGCTCTCGCCGTGGCGAATGAGCACCAGTGTGTGCGTGTGCTTCAGGGCCTTCTGCTGCTGGTGCAGCATGCCCAGGGAGCGGTTGGCCACGCGCGACGACAGCGCCAGCGAGCGGCGCAGAGCAAGGACCATAGTGGGGAACAGTGAGGAGCTTTCGGGGCTTGGACGCGAATTCGTTTCTGCTTGGGGCGAATCGATGGATCGCCGGAGACCGATCTGCTTGCGCGTTTCCTGCAGCAAACCCGAATTAAGCTTTGTCCAAGGAAGGTTTCGATTGGCTAAAACTTCTAAAATGCTACGGCTGGGCCTTAATTCGGGCTGAAAGCTCCCGCTTGCTCATGCAAAGATGGTGAGCTCGCTTGAGCAAAGGAAGTGGAGCTGCAGCAGGAGATATCCAACGTGAATTCGTTCATTTCGTTCATACGCTGCCTCGTCGCAATTGCTGCAGGTTCGAGACGGCGGCCGGCTTTATAGCATGCAAGAAGCGGCGCGGACGGCAGTCCTTTGTCATGAAGCACCAGAAGCTAGTGACTGATTAGATATCCTCCTGGGACTTCCGCACGATACGACGGCAGTGCTTCTTGAAGCCTTCCTTGTCGCTCCGCCACTCCACCTGATTATCCAGAGCAACCATCATCAGGTCACCTTCCCATACACACTTCAACCTCTTGCTACGTACCGCGGCGTCGATGTTGGCGGGCGAATCGTCGTTCGGGTCCGAGAGCATGGAGATGACCGACACTAAGATGGACTCGACGCCGAGAATTGGGCGCCACCGCTCGTCCGCCGTCTCTTGCTGGTTCAGATGGTCCTCTCCAGGCGGGTGCAAGATCGAGATGCACACGACGCCGTTCGGGTACACTGCACAACGACCACAACAGTCAATTAACCTCCCCAGAGTCAATCACACAGTGCCTACTAAGACGGAGACCAACGCACCGTTCGGGTGCCACATCTCCGACTTGAACGTCATCTTGGGCGGCATGTTGGGGAAGTCGGAAGGGAACTCAAGTCCCGCCTTGAAGAAGCCGCCCTCGTACAGCGTGTCGGGTGGGCCCACCAGCAGGATCTCCCAGTTGAAGATGTTCTCGTCGTCGCCCAGACCCACCGAGACGCCCTCGGGCGGGTTGCGGCTCATTTCTAGACAGAAAAAGATCCACCACGTGTCAGTCGGTTAGCGAGGCATCCTACGCCCTATTCGCCGTGAATCGGAGCGGGAGAAGCGGCGGACGCAACCTCTAGACACCGGGGAAGAGCATCACGCACCTAGAAACTGCCTTCGCAGAAGCTCCTTCGCGTAGTCCGTCGCGCCTGCCATGCTTCTCGGTCCGATGCTGCTGCGGTACCTTTTTCGGTTGTGATCGCTGGCTCAACCGCTGGAGAATGGTATCCGTTACGCGTGTTAATTGGTCTAAAACGGACCAATCAGAGTATCGTCAAGGTTCACTTAAGAATTTATAACCGTTACACTTCAGGTTTGAGCTATAATCTAGCTTGGCGGATAGCGTCTTTTTTACATGGACACTTCGGCGATCACGAGCTTCACCGTCCCTTCTCGATCCGAATCTCCGACAGTGCGCTGATTGTACTGGTCTGTACAAAAGTTGAAGCGGCGGGGGCGATGACCGGGCCCTTGGCGGCTTGCGCGCGCTCCAACCGTGACGCCGAGTTGAAGACGTACACACCGAAGATCACGAGCCCCATGCCGCACCAGTTGAGCGGCGTCACGTCCTCTCCATAGCGGTAGATGGACAGCACAATAATGAGCGCGCGCTTGACGCAATTGGCCACGCTGTGTGTTACCGGCGACACCAGACTCATGAGCATGTACGCGAGCGCGCTCTGGATGTAGAAGCACATGCCGTCCAGGATCAGGACCATGAAGACGAACGTCGTCGAGCGATCCGTCTTATTGGCTTCAAGCACGGGGTCGGGCGGCGTCGCCATCCAGTTGTAGAAAATAAACACGAGCTGCATGGCCACCGCGATGATGCTAGTGTACAGTTGTAGTTGCGAGGTCCTACAAAACACGCAGTGAAGAGCAACATAAGTACAGCGACACAACGTCAAATATGCACACTGCAGACAAACGTACGAGTAGGAGCGGTTGAGCAGCCGCTTGGTCAACACGTTCTGGATGCAATCGACGCAGTTGGACATGAGCGCTGCGACGAACCCGATGACGTGGAACGAGCTATCCGACAGACTGCAGAAGATCAGTCCCGTCACGATGGGAATCAGCGAGAAGTTCACCCTCCATCCCGTGCGCTGGTCCAGCAGAAAGTAAGTCAGCACGACCGTGAAGAATGGCGCGGACGACTTGATTGTTTCTGGAAAGAGAAATGGATCACAACAAGAGCACAACGTCACGACAGATGCTCTTCCAGCAGCTCAGCAAAGCAATGCGCACGTACGCGTGAAGGAGACGGCAATGTATTTGAGCGCTGTGAGTCCCAGCAGCACCGTGAGGATGCGCACGCCGGCGAGCAGCACCATGTCCTTGAGTCCGTCGTCCAGCACCTTGCGCATGCCGCGTTTGCACACCGTCCAGCCCACGAGATAAAGCTCGGACCCCAGGCCGCCCACCACGGACATGCCGAGCTGCGCGAGCGACAGCAGGTTGGAGTCCACACGCAGCTTGGCCACCACGTAGCGATTGGTCCAGAGCGTCACGAGACTGATGACATACCAGCCTGCAGACGGACGAGGAGTCAGCAACGGATCGAGTTGCGAAAAAAGAAGAGTACTCACCGGCGATGCAGACCGCGACTTTGCTCTCGGTGCTGCGCAGCGAGAAGGCGACCTTCTTGTCGTGGAACTCGCCCATTGCGATGGCAGTGCTAACGTCAGGGCGACCAGGTGCAAAGTGTTCCGCAGCGACGCGACTGAACGTTGGGGGCAGGCTCGATGGCGCGTTCCGATTGGTCAATTTGATTGTGCTATTTAGCCAATCCAAAAGTTTCGTCATTGCCTAAATGTAGCCAAATGCCAACTACAGTTAGGCTATTTTTAAGCGTCTCCAAGTATGTCCGACGCCCGCCGGCTGACCGACCTACTGCGCTACATCAACGTTATCGTGGCCCTGGAGGTATCTGACGAACTGAGAGCTGGGTGCTGGTGTCATGGGGGCAAGAAGCTCCAAGCCACCGCCGCGCAAAATTGAGTCAGAGGTTACCGGAGTTGAAGTGTTCCAGGACCCGACGCCCGAGGCTCCGCGAGAGAGCAGCAGTCATACGAGACAGAAAGGAGGATCTCCAGCACAGGGCAGAACCACGCACGTCGTACGGGCAGTCGGCGAGAGCGAAGACCAGCCTCAGCCCAACGGATCGCAGGCAGGAAACAGCATCAAACCAGGTGACGGTCAGACGAGTGATGTCAATCAAAAAGACAAACAGAAGAAGAAGCGAAAACGCAGCAAAAAAGAGAAGATCAAACCTCCGTCGCCGCCCAAGCTGGTGCGAGCACAGACGCAGCTCAACGAGCTAAGGAATGTTAAACCGTTCCTTCAGCAGAGCCCCCAAGCGAGGCAACAGCACTTTGAGCAGATCAAGGACGCCTACGCGCTGGACGACGAAGCGCAGAATGCGCCGCCGTCAGATGTGCGCTCCCGCTTCTTTAACTTTGATAATTGGAGGAAAACACCACAGACACCGACCGGCAAGAGTGAAGCGTCACCATTGGACTCCCCACCCCCGCTGACACGCTCTCAGGTAAGCCTCAGGTGTGACCATCTCCGACTTTAGTTCTGCTTTCACTCATATGCATCGGTTTACTACTGCAGACCACAACAGCACCCAGGGCGCTATTTGCATCTAGTGGTCGAAACTCTAGAGGCACGGAGGTGATCTCAAATGATGTCGAGGAAAGCGACCGAGCTTTTGCCTTAGACGATGTCGAGTCGTTACCTCTTCCAGCAGTATCAAGAACATCAGCAATAACTAGCCCTATAACAGCCGCTACGCCAATCTTTTTGGCAGCTTCCTACCAAATTGACTACGGCCGCCCGGACATCCAAACGACTCCCGTCATCCGCGTGAAAACCGGCGATCGACGGACTCCCGAGCGGTCAATGCGATCGCGGCGATCAGACCTCCGCCTTGACGACGTGGACGAGGACCTCATGGACAATATACTAACCGACGATGATCATTGACTCATAGAGCGCATAGTGTCAAGTATAATAACTTTGTTTTTGCGTGAGGCCCAAGTCGAAGTTGCCTTTCACTTCAACTATCCGGACCAAATTATAGTCTTTCGTCACAAAATCACAAATTCCTTCTAAATACGAATACATCATCGGTATCATTCCTACAACAAAGGGGGAAAAAACCCCGTGAAGAACCGAACGCCATGGCGCAGTGGAGACGCTTCGCCTTCTTCGACAAGGAAGTCCTCAAGGATGCGAGCGGGCCGTGGATGAAGGTGCATATCTGCTCTATCTGCAGCACAAATTGTAGTCCCCAACTCACTCTCTAACGCCTCAAATCTTGGCTTTAACCTCAGGGCGTGGACATCACCAGCATGAGCGCCAATCGAGGCCTCATCTGCGTGGGAGACGCTGACGGATTCGTGCACTTGGCTAACCGCTCGCTGGAGGCTCGCAAGTTCCAGGCGCACGAGCTGTTCGTGTCGCACGTCGTAATGGTGCGTCACTTGGCCCACGTAGTCTTCCTGTTGTCGAGCTCTAACAATTCGGTTATCGTCGCTGCAACTTACTGCCAATAGATGAAGCGCAGCAACGTGTTGGTCACAATTGGCGACGGTATCGATCCACGTCCCGAGGAGCTACGGGAACAGTCCAAAGCCATTGCTGAAGCTGGTCGAGGACCAAATGCCGAAGAGGTGATTAATTGCAATTATTTTGTTATTGGTGATGTTGAAGAGGGCTAAATGGTGATTGGTGGTTGCTGCAGATGTACACATCCAAGCCGACAGGCAAGACCACAGCAGTGGTGCGCTTCTGGCGCACAGACCAACAGGATAGAGAGGGCAAGCCCAAGCTGCTGCAGCAGATCCCGGTTTTCGCCAAGAAGTACCCAGAGGAAGCAGTGACGGCGTTCGCAGTTAACGACGACTTGAGTCAGTTCGCGGTGGGACTGAAGAACGGCGCTGTGATTCTCTTTCGCAGTGACCTGAAGCGGCGTACGGACCGTCCACCGCACCTGCTTCAGCCTGCAGGCCAGTACCCCGTGACGGGGCTGGAGTTTACGAGCAAACCTGTTACGGCCACGGTCTCGCATGTGTTTTTGTATGCGTCCACACGGCGTGGGCTCACGTGCTATCACTGCTCACACGACGACCCCGCGTTGGTGAAGAGCGCCGGCGGTGCTGCTGCACTTCCTCCACGTACGACAGTTCTGGACGAACGTGGTGTGGACATGAACTGCTCGTGCGTGAACGAGGAAGGCGAGATAGCAGTGGGCCAAACTGATGCTGTGTACTTTTACACAACTGAAGATCGCTCCGTGTGCTTCGGGTTTGAAGGTGAAAAAAAATACCTGCGCTTCTTCAAGCATTACCTGTTGGTGGCGCACGTGGACCCGCGTGGACGGCATCAGGTGAATGTGTACGACCTGCAGAACAAGTTCATCGCGTTTAACTGGACGCTTACAAGTACCAATCCGAAGGGTCCTATGCGCAAGCCACCGCTTGCGTCGAATGCTCGAGCCCCTGGTGCACGCTTTGGGCTGGATGAAATGGAAGAGGTCCGTCATGTGGTGTGCGAGTTTGGTGCCATCTTCGTTGTGTCCTCTATGGGCCATGTGTACCGCTTGAGTGAAAAGGATACGACGTCCAAGCTGGAGATTTTGTTCCGGAAGAACTTGTACTCGATTGCCATTTCGCTGGCCTTCAGCTCCAACTACGATGTCAACAGTATCATTGATATCTTCCGCATGTACGGAGATCACCTATATCAGAAGGGAGACTACGATGGATCGTTGCGCCAATACGTTCGAACTATTGGTCATGTCGAGCCATCGTACGTGATTCGCCGGTTCCTTGATGCGCAGCGTATTCACAATCTCACGGCTTACCTTGAGGCCCTCCACGAGAAGGCCTTTGCCAATGCTGAGCACACGACGCTGCTTCTCAATTGTTACACAAAGCTCAAGGATGTAAAGAAACTGGACAAGTTCATTCAGTTGGACGAGGTCATTGACGCCAGGAAGGCAAATGGCACGAAGAGTGGCAGCGATTCTGGTGATACGACGCCCAGAAACGGTGGAGGTGGCGCGGCTGCTAACCTCAACTTCGATGTCGAGACGGCAATCAGCGTGTTGTGGGAAAACTACCCGCAGCACGCTCTGACACTAGCAAAGAAGCACGAGGAACACAGTTGGTACCTGAAGATTCAGCTAGATCACATCAGCTACGTTGACTCGGAGGACTCGGTTGCGCTCTCGGAGAACGAAAAGGAACGAGTGGCTGATGCGCTCGAGTACATCGAACACCTGAGCTTTTCTGAGGCCGACTCGAATCTACGCAAGTATGGTCGCACCCTGGTCACTCACATGCCGGGGCCTACAACGGAGCTGCTGAAGCGACTGTGTACAGGAAAGTTTGTTCCTGGTAACCCGTCGTTGAAATCGGATCCGGGTGACTTCTTGCACCTGTTTGTGTCGCACCGTGCGCAGCTCAAGGAGTTCCTGCAGTATATTGTCGAGGTGGAGACTGTGAGCAATACGTCGATCGGCAACACACTGCTGGAAATGGTGCTCAGTGACGATGATGAGGGCGAAAATGGTGCCCGATCGGTTGAGGAGAAGGAAGAAGCTGTGCTGCGCATTCTTGACAACCCACGCGTGAAGTACGACGAGGATCATGCGCTTATCCACTTGCAGATGCATGGTATGAAGAAGGGTAAGCGCTACCTGTACAACAAGCTCCATATGTACCACATGCTGGTGCAGTTCCACATCGAGGAGAATGACGACCAGAGCATTTTAGAGGAGGTGCGCAAACACGGCGAGAAGGACCTGAACCTGTGGTCACTGGCGCTAAAGTACTTCGCAGAGAGAGGACCTCTGCCCAAGGGCGCTACGAGCGGTGAGGAGTGGAAGGAGCTCAAGCAACTGCTTGCTCTCATCGATACGAACCCAGCTATCCCTCCGCTGCAGGTGGTGCAAGTGCTGAGTCAGTCACGTGAGCTGCCCGTGTCAGTGATTAAGCAGTACGTAGTGAACCAGTTGGCCAGCGACGAGAAGAAGATCGAGGAGGACGAGGAGAAGATCAAGGCCTTCAAGGGCGACACAAAGCAAATGAAGGAAGAGATCGCGCAGCTGAGCAGTCGTGCTGTGGTTTTCCAGGCAACAAAGTGCGACCTGTGCAACCACGACCTGGACCTTCCTGCGGTGCATTTCATGTGCCAACACAGTTTCCACCTCAACTGCATTTCAGAGACGGACCGCGAGTGTATCACGTGCTCTATGGACCACCGCCATATCCTCGGACTCAAAACGCAGCTCGAGCAGAAGGCTGGCAACCACGAGCAGTTCTACAACCAGCTCGAGACCGCTGCGGACGGGTTCCACACCATCGCCGAATACTTTGGCAAGGGCATCTTCAAGAGCAACGAGGTCGTCCTGGATGAGGGCTCCTTCGAGACGCGCTTCAGTGCCGAATTTTAGTTGCGTCAACCCAGGCCCGCTTCGGCGTTTGTTATTCCACTCACCTACTTCCTGTGAACATGCAAGTCTTGTGAGTTTCTTTATCTTGGCATCATGTCAGGTCTATTATCTCCCGCTTGCGCTTTCTGTCCCTCCCCGCTAATGTATCGCGATTGCTTGAGTCTTGTTCATCCAGCAGATCGATAATGGCCGCTGTGCTGCGGTCAGCAGTATGGCTCACTGATGGTGACTGAAGCTCAGCGGCATTTTCGTCATCATCGAGAACAATGACATCCGTTGTGTCCGTACGACCACTAGCAGAGCTCTCGTCTTCATCTTCGTCGCTGCTTTCGATGCCAAGGACTTCATGCGAAGCTCCTTCACGCAGCACATTTCTGCAGTGTTCGTTGTCCCTACGCCGCCTCTCCGCAGCCTCCACCACCTTTCGTCGAAGAGCCTGCGGGTCAAGGAGGTCTGTCGACGCACTGCTCGACGTAGTCGATCCAAGCCGTCGACTTGTCTCGCCTCCAAGCAACGAATGGTACTGCACCCATCAAAACTGCATAAGTCATCAGCTTCTCACTCCAGCAAGAGCCTCTGCTCACCTGTTCTCTACGTTTTGCCGCCAGGACCGCCGCGACGCGGATAGGGACTCCAGCGCTGCCCCCACCGAGTCTTTGACCCGCTCCAGCGTCTGCAAACTTGATCGCCTCTTGCCCCTCCAGTCCACGCACCATAAGCGACTCCATCTCTTGCTTGAGCTCGTCCAGGTACTGGTAGAAGGCCTGGTTGTGCGGCCCGTGCACCATGTGCGTGAGTTCGTGCAGAAGCGTCTCCAGAAGAGCCTCGTAGGGATAAAACGACTCGGGGGTTCTCTTGGGTCTCACTGTACATTAGCAGAGCACAGTCAATAGCCCAGCGAGAGCAGCAGGGACCGCGGCAGAGGCCTGTGACGCACGACGGACGTAGATTTTGGCTCCGCGGTTCACGTTCATCCCCAGCAGCGCACCATCGGTCGGGAAGAACTCGAGCAGCCGCCGCACGCGGAACCGTCTTCGTGTCAGGATCGGCAGGACGGCGGCAGCTAAGCGCTCCAGGATCTGCTGGGCCTGCTCGCGCTGCGGTCGCCGCACCAGCGCCTTGACCTCCGCGAAGGCGAAGGATGTCGCCATATAGCTCATTGGTCGAAAAGCGAGCAAAAGCGTTATTTTTAGACAAGTTGAAGTGGGATCTGGTGCAGCTCGAGTCTAGTGAAATCGCTGCTCTTGCATTGATGCTGCCCGACAGAGGAAGGTTTTCTTATCTTTGGCATCAATATTGTCTACACACGTCAAATACAGGACAGCACGAAAACCAGAGCAGCCCTCAAAACCGGCAACAAACGGAAGTGCTCATAAAGACGCTGCACAGTACGACCAGATAACACCTGATTGAGCTCGACGCCTCGGCTTCAATACGCAGTACATCTGGTGCTTGGATTTTGAGCTACACGATATATATTACCTCGACACAACCACCACATCACCTACAGCAACCCGCGAATGCGCTGTAATGCACGACAGCGCCGTCGTCGAGGACGTTTCCACCGGTTTTATTAGAGACCGCGCACGCCAAGGTCTATTGCAGCAGTTGTTCGCCATTTTCGCTAGAAAACACTGTGTGCGTGTCTGTGGGCTCCGTCGACAGGTACGTTGTACATGTACAACATCAGTCAGTGCGAACTGAAATGCCGCTCGCGCCGACGTCTTTGCCGCGAGGGAGCATAGATAGCGCCTGGAATCTGGAACGCTGCCCGGAGGCATCCATCCATCCACTGCTACCGCACAGTGCAGTGCACTCAGTGCAATGCAGCAGTGCCTGGCGCTATCTATATTGCGTTGCAGGCGAAGCCATCTTGAACGCCAAACGCGCCGATCCTCAAGCGCCGCAGCGCGCGCGTCACACGTTTCCTCTCGATCAGCCCAATCAGAGGCCGTGATTCAGGCCGGACCTATGACGCGTCTGTGTACCGCGAACACTTCCATGTCGCCAATCAGCCAATCAACGCTCAGTTGACTATCGCACTTAATCCAGCTTCAACTATCGGTTTCATGAGGGTACTCGTTTCTACAGTTCCAAAGCACAGCGCTTGTGTCTCTATCAAGCATAGCCGCGCGCATTGTATTGTTTCTCACAGGTTTGAACTTTCGGCGGTATTGCGTGAAACGACACTTGTACTTCAGCCATGCATGCAACTTGGTCCTCAGTTC
Source organism: Phytophthora lateralis (assembly GCA_000500205.2). Classification (NCBI taxonomy): domain Eukaryota; phylum Oomycota; class Peronosporomycetes; order Peronosporales; family Peronosporaceae; genus Phytophthora; species Phytophthora lateralis. The sequence goes on along the minus strand of KV724519.1, from coordinate 19,405 downwards.
CCAATTTGCGTCGTGAGTAGCAGTACACCACATCAATTGAAGTCGAGACGAAGCCTCTTCCTCCCCACCAATCATGTTCGACCAGCTCAAGCACGTGATGTCCCACCCGATGAACGGCAAGGCGCCCGCAGAGAAGCACTTCGGAGACCTGTCGCCGCAGTCCAAGCTGGAGAAGGAGGATCCGTCCACGGCCTTCGAGCGCTCCGGATGGGTGTACATCTAAGCTTTCGCCAAACGCAACACGCCTCAAGCAAGCGAGTGGACTCGGGCAGCTATCTTACGGTCTACGAGCTCGAGGTGCTGCATCTCCAAGCATCTACTCCTGGTACAATATTTATGTGTCGACAAAACGAAAACATGAGCTCAAGTGTACTTTTAAGCGAAATGGGAACTCATCAGAGGCTCCTTCAAACCAATGCACGTTATTGATATGCTTTCTTTGTTCGTACATCCTCTTCTTGTGTTGATCTTCCGATCTTGTTGGGCAATTATTTGGTGCGTGCAACCAACCTACATGTACTACGTAATACTACTACTTTAAAAAAGGAGTTGCCGCCCCTTGGAATCATTCCTTGCTACCAAAATGGTTCGGGTGAAGGTCCGCGTGTTCTCGTTTCCGTCAGACCCAAGGCAGCAGAACTCGTATGTCGTCGGCACTATCGAGGTGCGGGTAGCCTCGGTAGTTGCAGTAGTGGATTGATTTGACTTGATGACATCTTTGTGACAGGGCGGGCTGCTGCCTGTAGTGGGCACACTCAATCTCGGCGACAAGGAGGTCGCTACAGTCACGTTCACACAACTGCGGCTGCGCATCGAGCTGCTGCAGGACAAGGACGTGATCCGGCGCAGCGTCATGTTCCAGGAGGTGCTGGCGCTCATCGCGGCGTCGTCAAACCCACACAGGTGGCCAACAAACGTCATGCAAACCTACCGGTTCGGCCACTACACCGACGAGAGCGAAAGCGTTCCGCACGTGATTGCGGTGCGTAGATAAATAGATAGATGACAATGAGAAAAATATCCTTCTCACACTTCCTGCTCTCCGTTGAAGGCGGCCGACGAGGACTCCCCCATCAGACAGTTCCTGAACATGACGACGTCCAAGCGAACGGGCGACCTCATTCTCATCCCGCAGACACAGCTCGGCCCTGTGTGTGAGCAGTGCTGCGAAGGCTGCGACCTCTGCCCACCCACCCAGACCAGCAACAACCAGTAAACTCAACGATCTCTCAGTGGTTTTAACATAGGCTTACATGCTCCTGTCTCTCACTCCAACTTGTCATCGCCCACAACCTTTGCACTCACACCGCCATGCACAGGCGGCGGAGGCTGAATGGCGTCTCGCCCCACCTCGACGCTCCAGTTGGGCAGCGAAGGGTGCAGACTCGCGTACATAGACAACTCCTTGATGCCGGCGCGCACAGACGCCATCTCTTCGCGGATCTTCTGCGCGTCGGTCAGATGCTTGTTGGCGTGGAACTCCGTCTTGATGTCGCGGATGATCGACGCGCGCTTAATGCTCGGGTAGCACTGCGCCAGCTTGAGGATCCGCCGGTACATGCGCACCACTTCCTTGGTCTCCGCCATCTTTTGCCGCAACGAGAAAGTGGAGCGCTCCCATTGGCCCAAATTTCCAGGGGTGGTTCCTATTGGCCGAAATCGCGTGGATCGAATCTCGCACGTCACTTCATTTTCGGCACCGAGCGACGTCTTCGCCGCCGCCGCCGCCTCGTTCTCTCGTCAACCCACGCGGTGTACAGCCTCCCTCTCCACGCCTCCCACCCCTCTTCGTCGTCTTCTACACGTGTATCTACTGTATCTATCTCCATATCTATTTAATTCGCTGCGCGCCGCCCGCCATGATGAGGTTCGTTTCTGTGCCTTGAACGAGGGATCTGTAGGCGACGGACGAGCGAATTAATGGGTGAGGTTTCGTGTGCAGCAGGAATAATAGTAGTCGCAACAACAGCAATGGCGGCTCTGCGCGTCGCGGTCCTCGTCGAGAGCAGGTGCGACTTTTGCAGTGGGTTGGAAGGCAATGGCCTGTGGTCTTGTGACGCTGACGGTTTGCCCGTCTCTCTTTGCAGAAGAAGAACATGGACTACGAAGAGCGTGTCACCCGCAATGGCGTGTCGGCCAATCACCTGCTCAACTTCACACTGCCAGAGCGTGAGAGGCACGTGTACCACCACCAGAAGAAGAAAAAGAGCTCGGTACCGCGCACTCAGAGCGAGTATCTCCATGCCAAGTGCGTTTGAAGCAGATTTGTACTTTTGGATTCGCCTGATGGTTGATATATTATGTGCACGTAGCTACCGCTTCGTAATTTCGCCACTGGAACGGGATGCCGTTGTGCCGACGTGGGATCTTGAAGCGCTCACCGAATGTAAGGAAGAACCTGCTTGTAGACGGCGAAATGGGTTGTTTTTTAATACGTCGGTGGTATTTGGCTTTGGATGACATTTTCCAGGGTCCTCGGTTGAACAGGTGCTGTTGTGGTATGACGTCGAAAGTCCGCAGACCTGCCCGATCTGTATGGACACTTTTCGCGCGCCGAAAATCACCAAGTGCGGCCATATTTTCTGGTACGTACGCGAACAAATTCTAGACTGGTATTTGTTTTGTGCAGATTACTAAATTCTTACCAGCTGGCCGTGTATTTTACGATACCTGTCGATGACGGACAAGTACTGGCGTCGCTGTCCGATGTGCTTCGAATCCGTCCAAAAGGGACAACTGCGCAGTGTGCAGCTTCATAAGCTGCAAATTCCTCCTCATGTGGACTCGGATGCAACTTTTCAGTTTCTGGAACGTCGGAAGTCGAGCCTGTTTCCGCAGCTTCGTGCTCTCCCATCTGCGGAAGTCGAGACGGCTTCGCATTCTGCAGTACCGTCCCCTGAGGCTGCCGCGTTCGCCGAACGAAAGCGCTCTCGGAAGCTGCCAAGTGTAAATGATGTTGATGCAACGTATTCACGCATCTTGGAAGCAACGCCCGCGTATTTACGGGAGCTTTTGTACTCGGAGATGCGCGATTTGCAGTCCATGGATGCCGAGTTCCGAAGCAGTGGCGACGTAGACAACCTCCCGTTCGTGGAGGAGGCTATGCGGAACACGTCAGGGCGGCTTGCCAAAAGTGACGACTTTAGTCATGGCATCTATGGCTCTAGCCACACTAACAATGTGAACAGCAACCCCCCTGTCGCGAAAGGAAAATCGCATGAAAACGAAAGTGGCGAGGCGTACTCGTTTTACCAGATCGCGGATGGGACGTACGTGGTTCTCCACCCGTTGAACATGAAGTGCATGCTAAGTGAGTACTCAGATGAGCACCAGCACGAGCTAGAAGGCCGACACGAAGAGGACGCTCACCAAAAGGAGCTGGAAGCAGCATGGACTCAAGAGGCAAATTCTTCTGCCAGCTCGGAGCCGTTGCCTCCTGACCGCTATCACTTGCTGCCCGAACGAATCCACGGTCGAGTGCTGGACATCGAACACGTGGTCATGGATGAAGAAGCGCTAAAGCGTTATCGCTTCTTGAGCCATTTGCCGCGCTTCTGCGACTTTTACATTTGCGAGCTCGATCTGACGTCCCAGTTGTCTCCTTCGACGCTCAACTTGTTCCGAAACGAGCTCAAGAAGCGCGCCAAGCAGCGGAAGCAGAAGCAAAGGCAGCAGAACGCTACGACTCCGTTGTCTCCGATTTTCAAGAGCAACGCGGCAGCGTTTTCGCTGGAGCAGGAAGGGATGACGTGGCCGTCACCTTACGAACAAGCGATTGCCGAGTCGCTGGAGGAGTTCCATCTCTCGAATTCCGAGCTGAAAAGTGCGGCAGTCTCTCCAGACGCCGAGAGTTCATTCGCTCGGGTGACGGAAAACTCTGGGTACTTCCCAGCTCTTGGAGGCGAGTCCAGGGTTCCCGTTGCCGATCCCATTGCGTTTGGCTCGCCAGCTGCATGGGGAAATGCGTCGACCAGTCCCCCCGCAGCGGCCTGGGGCTCCGGCAAGGGCGGCAAGAAGAAAAGAGCAGGCAAGAAAGGCGTCTCCGTCTTCTCCACTACGCATCGTCGCTCGTACCGCTAGTGCTCGGCTCCGCAGCTAGTGCTGCACTAACCTAGCTGCATGCAACTCCGATTTACATGCGGGAAGCTTAAATCCATGACAGACATTGCTCAATTCTTTCTACATTTCGTTTCCCGATTGAATTTCTATGGCAAAACCTGCTTTTGTTAACGTTGAAGCTCGCGCTAAATCGCCTTTCAGTGTTGCGCCCAGATTGATGTCAGTCGGAAGATCCTTTCATTCCTCAATCTGCACAAGTTCAAGCACCAAGACTCAGCACCAGCTCCAAGCTCGATGACTAACATCGCCATCATCTACTACTCGACATACGGCCACATCGCCAAGATGGCCGAGTCCGTCAAGGCTGGCGTCGAGTCCGTGGACGGCGTCACGGCCGAGATCTACCAAGTGGAGGAGACGCTGTCCGAGGATATCTTGGGCAAGATGCACGCGGCCCCCAAGAAGGACCACCCCGTGGCCACGCCCGACATCCTCAAGAATGCGGACGGCGTGCTGCTGGGCATCCCCACGCGTTTCGGCAGCATGCCGGCGCAGGTCAAGGCCCTGTTTGATGCCTGTGGCGGGCTCTGGGCCGCCGGCGCGCTCGTGGGCAAGCCCGCGGGTATCTTCTTCAGCACGGGCACGCCTGGCGGTGGCCAGGAGACGACGGCCTTCACGACGGTCACGTTCCTCACCCACCAGGGCATGACCTTCGTGCCGCTCGGCTACCGCAGCCCGCTGCTCTTCAACATGGACGAGATCCACGGCGGATCCCCCTGGGGCGCGGGCACGCTCGCTGGTGCTGACGGCTCCCGCCAGCCATCCAAGCTCGAGCTGGACGTCGCCAAAGTCCAGGGCGAGTCCTTCGCCGGTGTCGCCAAGAAGCTGTCGGCCTAAGCACTGAAGCACCGTTTTGTGTTCTGTACCCATCAAGCGAAAGATACTTTAGTTTGATTGGTCGAATATGACTCGTACTTAAAATGAAAATGGTCCCATCATAAAAGCACCGCGTCGCTTCGTTACAACGTTCTTCGATGGAGTCGTTCCTGGAGCCTCCGTCGACGTACGTGCCGCCAGAGGCTGTGGCGCTCTTCAACTCGGTGGGCTACACCTTCGTGGGGCTGGCGCTGGGCCTCATCGCCTTCCTCTGCGTGCGCAAGTTCCTCTTCTTCCTCACGTGGCGCAGCTTCCGCGACGGTCCGTACGCCGTGGGGCAGCACCAATGGCGACCAGGCAACTTAGCCGGGTGCGTCTACCTCTAACAACCATTAGACTTGCATTTCTTGCACTCACGGTACTATTCTCTGTGTGCAGTCCGCAGTGGTGCAACGTGTGCCACGCCATCGTCTACGGCATCCGCAGCTACGTCGTCAAGTGCGACATCTGCGGCATGTACGCGCACGCGCAGTGTGCGGCCACGACCATGCGCTACAAGGGCGTGTCTGGGCCTCCCTCGTCACCTTCTGCTGCTCCTGTGGCGTCCGCGCCTTCCTGTGCTTGCAGATCTGCGGGCGTGATGCTCCCATCTGCTGCAGTTGTCGCGGACGACAAGGATGAAGAGCGGTCGCTGGCGACCACGCAGCAGCAACGCCACATGTGGATCAAGGGCAACATCGACCCGATGGACTCGTGCTCGCTGTGCGGACTTTTCTGCGGTAGTATCCTCGCACTCTCCGGGCTTAAGTGTGCGTGGTGTCACGTGCGAGTGCACGAAGAATGCTTCCAACAGGCGCTGGCTCGCGCCCACCGCCCGCTGCTGCTACGTCGCTGCGACTTGGGTCGGCATGCGAACCTCATCGTACCCCCATCCTGCGTCATTTTGCACGAACCAGTCTCCATCGCCACCAAGTCGCAGCGTGCGCTCAATTCGGTGCGCAGTGCCGCACACATTGCAGTGAGCAAAATGTCTAACATTCGGCTGCGTCGCGGCGTCGCCAGCAATGACATGGAGCCCCCTCCTACCCCGCCTACAAGTAATTTGCGCAGTGAGGTCACTGCGGGCTGGGAAAGTGCCATTGCGGCTGCATCAAATGCTGTCTCGGGGTCGGACGGGCTACCGTACGATCTGGTTGAGACTCCCAAGGAAACCACGCCGCTCTTGGTCTTCATCAACAGCCGCAGTGGTGGCAAAATGGGACTGCATGTGCTGCGGCAAGTGCGCAAGTGGCTTAATCCCGTGCAGGTGTACGATCTCTCTCATCAAAGCCCCATCGAGCCGCTACGTCGGTTTATAGGTCTACCTCGACTCCGCATTTTGGTTTGCGGCGGTGACGGAACTGTTGGTTGGGTCTTGGGTGCGCTTGATGAAATCGGTGCTCCGCGACAGCCACCTATCGCGGTGTTGCCGTTGGGTACTGGCAACGACCTGGCCCGCGTGTTAGGCTGGGGTGCTGGCTTTTCAGCTCCGACCGACGTGAGTGAGATCCTCGCTGAGGTGGAAGCAGCTCACGTGAGTCTCCTCGACCGGTGGCAGGTGAACATCGGCGATTCGCAGAAGCGTGTCGTTTTGAACAATTACCTGGGCGTCGGCGTGGATGCTCAAGTGGCGCTCGAGTTCCACGAGCAGCGCGAACGCTCACCGGGGCTGTTCATGAGCCAGTTCGTGAACAAGTTGTGGTACAGCCAATTTGGTGCTAAGAACTTCCTGGTTCGCACGTGCGCGGGGCTGCCGGACAAGATCGTTCTCGTTTGCGATGGAAAGCGCATCACTCTTCCCGAAGGCACAGAAGGGGTCATTTTGCTCAATATCAACAGCTACGGCGGTGGCTCTAAACTCTGGCACGATGACGCAGAGTCTGACAATGAAGACTCGGATTCGACCAGCGAGACGGATGAGGACGATGACCGCAGCCAAACGAGCAGTATTGCTGCTGATACCAGCATGCACTTCGGTCCGTCGTCTCCACACGATGGCTTGCTGGACGTTGTAGCTGTATATGGCACGCTGCACCTTGGTCAAATGCAAGTGGGCTTGTCCAAGGCCGTACGCCTGTGCCAGGCCAAGTCGGTGAGCCTCACCCTGAAAGAGACTCTGCCCGTGCAGATCGATGGAGAGCCCTGGCTGCAAACTCCCAGTGACATGGACATTTCGTTCCTGCAGCAGGCTTTCATGCTCAGCCGCACCGTCGAGGAGCGTGATGTGGTGACGAAAAAGGTTGGCGAGGTCCTGGACTGGGCTGAGCACACGCATGTCATCTCCTCTCGACAGCGCGATGTGCTGTTGGCAGAGATTGCGCGTCGAGTCGCTGATAGCGCCGCATCTCGACGACCCACGGGCTCTCGGGCTCTAGTATCGGCAGATAGCCGCGACCGCGATAGACACTCGTTCATCATGGCTGACAGATAAGTGTTGCTGATTCCAAAGCGCCAGGAAGCAAGAGATTAAAGCTAGCAAGTATAAGGCCCCGTCAAGTAAATATATAGATCTTATCTAGGCGTTGGAGCCATGGATGCTGCTTGGTGCAGTAGCATCTGCTCGATGAACTGGTCGATATCGCCGTCGAGAACCTGCGCTGTGTTAGTTTCGGAGTAATTGGTACGATGGTCTTTCACCATTTGGTACGGATGCAACACGTAGGACCGGATCTGGTTACCCCAGGCATTGTCTCCAAGCCCTTGTGCAAACTGCTGTCTCTTGCGAGCTTCTTCTTCGAGCTTGCGCTGGTACAGCTTAGCACGGAGCATGGTCAGTGCCTCAGCTTTATTGCGGTGCTGGGATCGGTCCGATTGGCTCTGCACTACAATCCCCGTGGGGAAGTGCGTGATTCGAATGGCACTATCCGTCGTGTTCACATGCTGCCCTCCAGGACCCGACGATCGGAACGTGTCGATACGTAGGTCCTTCGCTGGGATCTCGATCTCCTCTTTGGAGCGACCTTCAGCAGCCATGGGGTACACGCGCACTTGCGCGAAAGACGTGTGTCTCCTCCCCGCGCTATCAAACGGCGAAATGCGCACAAGACGATGCACGCCAGCTTCACTCTTTGCCCAACCGTATGCGTACGCGCCCTCCAGCCGCAACACCACAGATCGGAAGCCAGTTTCATCTCCCACCGACTCGTCGACGTGCTGCACTTGGAATCCTCGTGCCTCGCCCCACCGCGCGTACATCCTCGCCAACATGGCCGTCCAGTCACAGCTATCAGTGCCTCCAGCCCCCACTTGAATCTCCAGAAAGCAGGGCCGAGCATCACTCTCATGGGACAACAGCAATTCCAGTCGGAGCTCATGTGCATCAGTCCGGACTGCACCCATGGCGTCCACACAGTCCCTTATCATGGGCCCGTCGGACTCTTCCGTTGCCATCACGTAGAGCTCCTTGGTATCTAAGAAGCGCCGCTGTAGTTCATGAGCGCGCGTTTCTCTCGACTCCAGCGCAGCCAGCCGCTGCACCACTGAGGCGGCGTTAGTGGCGTCGTCCCAGAGGTTCGGTTCGGCGGCTTCTTCTCGCAGCTCAGTGAGTTCCTGCTTGGTATGGGTGGTGGCTACCACATCGTGGATATCTGCAATCTCTCGCTGCGCTTGATTAGCCACAGACGCGAACGACTCGTCGGTTGGAGGGGCATCGGTGGTTGAAAACCATCGGGCTGGAGCGTCCATGCGCGATGTTTCCCATGCAGTGTAGCGAAAGAAGGAGCGACACGACGATCCCCAAACCTGGTGAGCAGCACTGCAAGAATGTTGTGATAATCCTGCGATAGGTAGCGCTCTCGCAGGATGCTCTAGAGCCACGATGGGGGCAGCTACGCGCGGGCGCCTCGGCCGGAATCGGCGGAGCATTTTGCGCCGAGATTGTTTTAGGTTGACTTTCAGAATAATTTTCAATTTTCTAGATTGACTTTTAGGCTGATTTTCAGGTTGAAGTGAAAGACATCTTAACTTTTCTTGGGCGACGCGAACCGTGGGAAGTGATACGCTTCTTGGTGTGCAACGAGCACCTCGTCGTCCACAAGGCGCGGCTTAAAGTCAGTCTCGACGCTGTACTCGTGGAAGCGACCTCCGGGCTCGCACAGCTCCAGCACCAGCGGCGACGTCTTGGGGCCGAAGATGTTCCCCCAAAGCAGGAGACAGCGTAAACGTGAACCTGCTTCTGAGTTCTGTGGTCTCAGACACGCTGTAGCAAGCGCGGCCATGCCATCGTCTGTGAGGGACGTGGAGCAGAGTGACAGCACCTCCAACGGACTGCTCATGTTGGCTCGCAGCACTTGTGCAAAGGCTTTCGCGCCAGCGTCTCCGATTCGGTTGGCACTGAGATCAAATTCAGCCAGCGTTGGGTGGCGTAGCAGCATAGCTGCAAGTGCAGAGACTCCTGTACTACTGATTCGGTTGGCACGCAGCACGAGTCGTCGGAGCGAGCGGTTGTCCAGCAAGCGCTCAGCCAGCACCTGCGCGCCCTGATCCGTCATTTGATGCTTCGCCAAGCTTAGATTCGTGAGCACGCGGTTCACTTGCAGCATTTTCCCAATGTATTGGATCGCTTCCTCCTCTTTCGAACGTATAATGGGATTGTCGAGATTCAGCGCCTTGAGAGTGCGATTGCCACGCAGCGACTGCGCTACGGCAATGAGATTGGAGACGTCGAGCTCCGTGTTACCCACGTCAAGCTCCTGCAGCGGACAAGTAGTGGCAGCTAGTAGCACTGCGATGGCGTGGCCTCCCACGGGTCCTAGCGGATTTCCGTTGAGATTCAGACGACGTAATGGAGACGCTGACCCCGCAGCGTCTAGTGCAGCGCAGAGCAGCCGACAGCTCTCACTCCCAAGACGATTGCCCTGCAGATTCAATTCGGCGATCTGGCACGCATAGGACGGCGTGGGCTGTAGCAAGCGCCCAAGACATGACGCTGTATCAAGAAAGAACTCGCACTCGTTGCGTGCGCCTTCCTCGTCGTCTTCGCCCCCACTCTCTGCATCGTGCTGGCCGGTTACTTCTTCGTGCTCTCCCAGGTGGTTGTAACGCAGATCTAACCCGACAAGGCCAGGTACGTGGCTTTTGTGCAGTGCGTTCGTCAGCGCGACTAGCTGGATGTTGCGCAGTCGGTGGTGAAAACCCTCGCGCGTGTTTCCAGCCAAAACGAGTGCAGTTCCGGGCGTTTTCTGCTGGTGCCTGTTTTCAGCCGCGCGGCGTGCAGCCAGCGCCTGCGACGTCTCTTGAAAGATGCCGAGCCCGTCGTCTTCAGGGGACGGGAAGAACTCCGCCATGTGCGTGATCACGTCCCGCCGCGCCGTAATGCCCAACTGCAGGCTCTCCATCTCGTAGTTGTGCACGAAGTCTTGCAGCGACATCTCGTCTCGCAATCTCGTTCCAATTACAGTGCTGATTGTGAACGGACGCGGCGCTTCAAAGGATACTTGCCTCACTCTAGAGTTGGTTGATACCATGGCAGGCAAACCCAAGGCTTCGATTGCTGGACAAGCTGATGCCAAGGCTGCTGCAGCTGCAGCTGCAGCCGCGGCTGCAGCCTCCGACGCCAAGCGAGCCGAGGAGGAGCAGCCGATGGAGGTAGACGAGGGGGCAGTCAAGACCGGCACATTCTCGTTCAGCGACGGCAGCAAGTACAGTGCGTCAACGTAGCATTAGCTTCTCTCGCCCAGGCGATGCTAACCGCTCGCGTGCGTTGCAGAGGGAGAGTACTGCGTGGCTGCAGGGAAAGTGGTTCGTCATGGCCACGGCTCCTTCTGGACGGGGGCAGAGAGGTTTGAGGGCGAATGGCTGCACGACCGGATGCACGGCCGCGGTGTCTACAGCTTCGCAACGGGTGCAAGTTACGACGGAGAATTCCAGAGCAACAGCTTCCATGGTGTCGGTAGCTATCGCTGGGCGGACGGCGCTCACTACGAGGGCGGTTGGCACTTCAACAGGTCTGTTCTGGGTTATTTGTGGCAGCGTTATCAGAGACTGCGACTAATTTATGGCAATCGGGTATTTTTTGCTGTTAGAATGCATGGCGATGGTCTGTATGTGGACAAAGATGGAGTCGAGTGGCGTGGCCGCTTCGTGAACGGGAAATACGACAACGGCCGCATCTTCCACACGCTGAGGTGAAGCAGGAGTTTGTGTGCTTGCTAGCATTTCGCAATAATGTATTCTTATAAATGGCAGTTCGCTGTCAACTTCATATCAGCTACGGGAGGAAGGTCTGGCACAGCGCCGAGCCGCTGCGGTCCACGGGCGGCAGGAGCCCATTTTGAAGCAGCTCCAGTTCGTCCTCCATGACGCTTTGGTCGCCGTAGAGCGCTCGCTCGTTGGCAATTAGTTGCGCCATGAAGCCTCGGTTGGGGAAAATAAGCGGTCGGCATTTGAGCACGTGGCTGTAGGCGGCCGACAGCGTACACTTGGTCTTGAGCATCACGTACCATATGCAGATCGTGGACGAGCGCGAGACGCCTTGCACACAGTGGATGAGCACGCGGCCGTTCTCCTCCGCGGCCTTGTGGATAAACTCAATGGTGGGGCCGAACTCCTGCGTGATGTCCACGTCTACGTTGTCCTTGATGGCCACGTCCATATACTCCACGTTCTCAAACTTGTTGCGCTGGTCTGTGATGGCACCCATGTTGACGATGTGAGTGATCTCCAAGGCGTCGACAACCTCGGCCGAGTTGGCTTGCCAGAAGTTGCCCAGGAAGAGGAACCCATCCACGATTTCGTTAGGGAAGTGCACAGCCGACGTGGGGCTTGACACTGCAGTCTCTGTGTGGACTTCCTGCTGCTCTTCTTGTCTTGTACTGCTGTCCATCTCCACTGGCGAGGACATTGGCGACGGGAGTGACGGCACGAGCATGAAGTTGTACTTCTTGGAGAAAGCGGGGAACCCTTGCGCCAAGAATCGCACGGAGAATACGCGGCCCTCGTCCATGAGCATCTTGGCGAAGCGGTAGCCCCAGTCCATTTTGTACAGGAAGGACGCGCCGGTGTGGTTCCCGCCGATCACGACCACTTCAATGAGGTCCCTCCTCTCCATCTTCTCGCGCAGCTTCGCGTTGTCCGTAAGCTCCAGCACGTCATCCACCGTATTGACTGTTTGTCCCGCACAGCTCAGCGCTGGTAGGAGCGGACCCGCATGCACGTGGGGGCAGTGCAGCGCGTCCGGGAGGTGACCAGCTGAGAACTCGACGCCCTTGCGGCAATCCACGAGCACGACGCCTGAAGTCTGCAAACGATTGTAGAGCGACGTGACGGAGACGAGCGGTACCCGCGCATGTAGTCGCCTCCTCCGCAGCCGCCGGGAGGCGAACGACAAGCAGGAAGAGCTGAGCGAGCGCGAGAACGACTCGGGGTCCACCACAGGCTCGACGGATCGGTTCGAGCCCGTGGGGCACGTGGAGACGACACTAGCCGAGCCGTCGAACGGCTTTTGCTCCTTGTTCATCTCCTGCTCGACTTGCGCCATACTAAATACTTCCAAGTAGTGTATAGTATCTAAATGGCCGTTCTTGGGAGTAGCAATGCCGATCTCCGAGCCAATTACCAAATGCGGGCGAAGTGAGCGCCACTTTTGCCTCTCTTTATCTGGGCTACGTATAAAATTTGGACAGGGGCTTGGAGAACCGCAGATTATTGGGTAGTGGACTTTACTGGGGACACGCCATTCCAGGGTTATTCGTTGTCACAGGAATATAGTCAGCATAAATAGTCAGCGCGCTTTGGCCTTATCTATGTTTTCTCTTTAGCCTCGACAGACGACGAGCCCACATTAGCTAGCGCACGCGGCATGTGGAGCGAGACTCCGGTTGAAGCCTTAGTGGCTGAGGCGCCTGCTACATGTAGTACGCGCGAAGCATGCCATGAGCTTAATGCAATTGCCAATTGAGGAACTGCAACGATTTCTCCAAAGCAATGATGTCCAGGTGCGCAGTCTCAGCCGCCCATGGTCGCCGCTACTATTACCGTAAGCTTAGCAACCCGCTGCCGGCAGCCACACATGTGCTATCTAGATGTTGTGGTGGGCGCGCTTCGTTGACCAGCAAATCCGAGGCAAAATTGTGGCTTACATCTGTGTGAATCACTTTCCCACTGGCGATATGGGTATTTTTTTATATGGGTATTTATCTAGTCAACGTTGAAGGCGAGCTTGGTCGCCTCGTACGAGGAAATCATGATGGCGCAGGCTGGCGCCACCTTCACGGCGCGTGGGACCAGCCCCGCAGTCATCCCGCGAGCGCCTTCCGTCTCCCACACCTGCCGCATCAGCTGCGTGAATGACGGCGCAGGCGCCATACCCTCCGAGTACACGACGAGCTGCGACCGAGTCTTGATCACGTCAAACGGGTGCGTGGCAACGGTGGCGAGCACGCCGGCCAACACCCCCGAGATAAAAGCGACTGCGACGCGCTTCTTCTGCTCGTCAGCGATAGGGACTCGCGCCGTCAAGTACTCCTTCGTCGTCTCGATGCCGTACCAGTAGAAGGCCGAGAAAGGAATGTCTCGCGCCAGTGTGGCACCGAGTCCCGCGAACAATTGCCGTGCTCCTCCCTGCCACACTTGCCGCGCGTACGTCGTGAACGGGTGCGCGTTGGCCACTGCCTGCATCTGCACGCGGATCAACTCGAACGGAGAGAAGATCGTCGCGGCCGCCGTGCGCGCCAAGCTGCCGGACGCCATTGCCAACACTCCGTGGTTCTGCTCCGGGAAAGCTTGCTTGAACGTCTTGAGCAGCATCTCGTACGAAGTGAAGTAGACGGCTGTCGACGGGATGGCGGTCAACAATGTCGGTGGCAATCCGGCATAAAGCGCAAGCGGCCCCTCGAGCCGCGCGATGCGGGCCATCGTGAAGAGCGTGCTGTCGGGTTTTGGTGTCGAGCAGATCTGCTGGGGCGAGCACTTGCACTGCTTCAACAGCCGCTGCTTGGGCAGCATCGTGTCCATTAGCCCATTCGAGAAGCTGTAATACGGACACTGCAGAGATATCAGTGACACTGGTAAACAACTTGCATCCCGGAAGGATAGACGCACCTGCTGGACGGCTGGCGGCGCGTGGACAACCGTGGGCGCCTGCACCTGCAATCGCGTCTTCACCACCTCCAACGCTGTGCAAATGCCAGGATAACACGTTTCAGTGAGAGAGATGCCACGCCAGAACGCTATGCCACATGTTAAACGCGCGAGCAGGCTATCTTACGCGTGACCTGGACATCGCAAGCGAGGCAGAATGGTCAGTGACAGGGCAGCAACCTATTATACACGGGGCAAGCGGCACACACCACGAAGGACGTGATGACAGCGCCCACGGACGCCGACACGGACTTCTTGATGGTCTCGTCCATTTTGACACTTGCACTTTTGATTGACCGTTACAGTCTATTTTCATCCAATCCAGAATCGCTAATCCTACCGCACCTCTTGGATTGGCAGAAACCAGAAAAACTGTAGCCATGTCACGTTTGTTGGGAACCTCCGCGTGTATTGTTCCGGTACATTTCCTTGCCAGCTCTCAACGGATCTCTTCGCATATGCGTTTTTGTATGCTTTCGTCAAAAGCCAAGTCACGGCAAGAGGTCGCCGCTTTTCCCGAAGCCATTGTCAAAGGCGAAGAAACCGTTCACAATGATGGAGCCCTCCGCGTCGACGACTGCTGCGGAGCCCGTCGCCGCCCCCGCTGCTGCTCTCGCTGCAGCCCCCGCCGCTGGAGGAGACGCCACCGCTGCGTCCGCCCCATCCCCTGCCGCCGAGATGCTGCGTCAGTTCTCGACGCAGTTCAAAACTCAGATCTCGCACGTGCAGATGCCCGCGGCGATCAAGGAGCACACGGACGAGCTGGAGCGCCGCATCTCCGCCACGGACATTGCGCGCATCAATGGATACATGCGCCTGGTGAATCTCGTGTTCGCTGGCGGTCTGTGGGTCACGTGCTTCTTCCGCATGTTCCAGGTGCCCAGCTACTCGCACTTCCTCGTCATCACCTACATTATGTACGTCAGCTCTGTCTGTTGCTTCGACAACAAATATTCGCTGATAATAGGGTATTTTGTGTATTTGGTGCAGGTTCCTGAGCGCGGGTCTTGCCTTCGTTGAGAATCACGAACGCTTCCCGTCTATCGCGGACCGCGTCAAGATCAACTTTGGATTCATGTTCTCGGCCACGGGCAAGGCTAGCTACATCCTATGGTGCGTCTGATCCAGTGTATCCTGGGTGTTTGGTACTCTGTTTCTGACTGTTTCTTTTTGCTGCCGTCTTCGTGTAGCATCGCGTTCTTGGCCGTCTCGCAGGGCTGGATTGGCTGGATTCTGGGCGTGTGCTTCTTCTTCCTGGCCCTTTTCAACTTCTTCCTCATTCACCGAGTAAGAGTCGCCTTCTGTGGATTTTCAAAAGGATTTTGTAGAGTCTAACACCTTCTGATTGATGTTGTGCAGCACCCTGCATACAAGGCTGCTATGCTGCAGCCGACGGGTGCCGCTGCCACCACCGCCCAGCAGCAGGAGGAGGCGGACCTGGAGGCCATGCCGGAGCTCCGTTATAACCAGAAGCAGGCCCAGGTGCCCGTGTCGGGAACGTCTACGGCCGCCAAGGCTCAGCCGTCGCACGTGTCGGTGTAAGCCAGACGGCATCGGCATTAGGACATGAGAGTGAGAGTTAAGCTGCATGGTTATATATCAGCTTTTCCTGCATCATCTCGCGACTTTGCCGGTGTTGGTAAACTGAATTCACGAGTTCTCATTAGAGTAAGCCGCAGATGCAGTTAGTCGGACTTCCTGCCGTCCCTCGCCTCACTGCTGGCTGCGTCCATTGCTCGCTGCGCTTTCGTGTTAGCTGCGTGCGTACTTTACTCCTTGGCCTCTCCGCCGTGCTGCGCCACGACGCCGTTGCCGTGATACTTCAGCGTCTTGACCCAGTTGCTGCGACGACCGGAGGGGTGCTTAAACTGCACAGCCGACTTCTTGCCGTTCTGCTTGATGAAGGTCTCGACGTGCGCCGGGAGGAAGTTGTGCGAGTACGAGATCTTGCCATTGTAGTCGCCCACAGGGGCAGGTTCCTCGACCTCCAGCTCCCAACCCTGCTTCTTGGCGAAGTGCTCGGCGGCCTCCTTGGTGTCGAACTTGGTGGGGTTCAGAACCACGTACGGGTCGGCGGTACTGGTCCAGCCCATGAGCGGGTTGGCCCACGTGCGGGGCGCCTCGAAGCGGATCTCCCAGTGTTTGGTCTGGTGGATGCCGCTCTGCATCTGGTTGCGTGCCGGCTTGAAGAGCTTGCCCTTGCGACCCACGGACCACTCGCCCGTGCCGGACACAATTGCCGCCTCCTCCGGGAAGGGCATGGGCGACTTCTCGATGGCCGGGAAGAAGTCCTCCGTGGCGTGGAGCGGCAGAACTGCAGCACCAGGACAAAGAGTTTCACGTTATTAAAGAATTTTCCTACAAGGAATTAAGGGAGTTCAGGGGCTCGCACCAGTGCGCTCGGCATCGGTCAGCACCTGCTCGCGCAACTGCGTCATGAGCTTCTCCTCGGCGGCGGCGGCCGCAGCTTTGGCAGCTTCGTCGTCCTTGGCCACCTCCGAGAATGCGCGGGAAGACGAGACCACGGCCGCGCGCTTGGTGGACACGGCCGCAGCGGCGCGCGTAGA
The DNA here is from genome assembly GCA_000500205.2 of Phytophthora lateralis. Taxonomy (NCBI): domain Eukaryota; phylum Oomycota; class Peronosporomycetes; order Peronosporales; family Peronosporaceae; genus Phytophthora; species Phytophthora lateralis. Next base: position 2,786 of record KV724519.1, on the reverse strand, counting down.
CGCTTGGAGCACACGCACGGACATGATGGCGGACGCGGAAGTGCGAAGCTTTCCAGCCGCAAATTGCTGTCTAAATTTCGGAAAGTGCCTCTAAATATAGCCTGTAAGGGCTAAACCACCAGAATGGATACATCTCGAAGCAAAGTTGTACAAATATGAAAGGTACCTCATTTAGTTATGTGGTAGGTTCCGAGCAAACGACCGTCCACCAGTACCTGTCAGCCTTGTCCAGGCAAATGGCGGCGTGCTCGATGACAGCTCTTGCCTCTCCGTTCTTCTAGAGCCTCTTCGCGGCCCGACTGATCAACCATTTAGCAAACACACTTCAGCCTCGCCAGCTCCGTGAGGAATTGCTGCACCTCCGACGTGTCGCGCAGAGAGTACGATGCCTTCGTTACCGGCAGCTCCTTTAGGTTGCCTGGCAGGTCCACCTTCTCAGCCTCGGGGTCGCGTACGATGATGGAAATGCCCTGGCCCAGTCCACGGCCGTTCAGCGCGTTGAAGGCATCCTCATCGCTCACGTCGTCGCCCAGGTAGAAGGGCACAACATCCTCCGCATCCAGTCCCAGCTCCGATAGGATGTACATGACAGCGCGGCCCTTGTCCCAGTCAACCTGCAGGTGATAACGCATGCCAGTCAGACACAGAGAAAGCCACGACATGCACCTCTGTCAGCACAGACATACCCGAGGTCGCAGCTCGAACACCATCTTGCCCATTTTCTTGGTCAGGCTCGGGTGGTAATCCACGTAGTCGTCGACGATTTGCTCGACGGCGTTCTGCAGCGCCGGATCAACCTGATCAGTGGCGAAGGACAAGAGAGACAGACGCGTTGGCATCGACCGAAGGAGATACAAAGGTCAACCCAGGCAGGCACAACACCCTCGTCATGCAACACTCACGTGGCGGTAGTGGACCGAGATGGCTAGTCCGTTGTCCTCGAGCTCGGCGCCGGCGATGTGCGACGTCTGCTCCGTCAAGTCGAGCAGCGCCTGCTCGAGCTCCGGGCGGAAGTGGTCTGCCACCTGGCAGTTGATGGGGCGCGTCTTGGTGCCCTTGATGTCGAACCCGTGGCTGCCGGCGTACACCAAGTTGTCCAGCTGCACGAAGTTGTAGACCTTCTCCGTAGAGCGGCCCGTGACGATCGCCGTGACGAACTTGGACGAGAGCTCGCTGAGCGCGGCGCGCATGGCGTCCGTCATGAAGGCGTGGTCGGGCACGTCCACGATGGGCGACAGCGTACCGTCGTAGTCCAGGAAGACAACAGGACGCTTGCCTGCATTGGCATTTAAGAACAAAGTCAGAAACCCATAAACACGTCGAGACACCAAGCAGCGGTAACCAATCTGACCGGTCGGTTACGAGTCCAAATTGTACAGCTCTAGCTCCAGCTTCTTACCGGCGACTTTCTGCCGGATGGCGTCCATGTCAAGGAACGCGTTGGTCGGGTGCAGCATGCTGGCCGAACGCGAGACTGCTTGGAGCCTGTGGGTCACTGGACTGCAGCGGTTTTGATTCGGAGGCGGACGGACGGCACCTGCGCTGGCTGCTGCTAGCTGCGCAGACGCCTGGAGGCTGTGCTGAGCTCGCGCTCGCTAGGCCGGAGCACGTGAAGGCTTGGTCGTGGGTGAGCTTGTGACCGATGGACACAAGTCGTGGCCCTCGACTGAACGCATTTCTGACCAATCAGAGACCGCATTGGTCAGGTACGCTCGCAGCAAAAGAACTTGTAAAATGTATGCCGCGCCGGACAGTCCGCGAGGTCAGGTCGAGCCAGAAAACTGGTGTTCACTGGCAGTGTACGTATGGTCTTGAGGCGCACGACTCAGGCTGAGCAAGGCCCTCAAGCCCGTGCTGCATTATCGCTATTTCCCCCGTCCCTCGCGGCCAGGTTTGCCTTGCAGCCAGGTACCGTGTCATTTGAGGTGTTGTCTTTTTGCTCGAGGTCGAGTTGGCCAGAACTGCATGGCCAGCGTTGCGGTGTCGTCCCAAAAGGCTGGCTGGCATGCGTCTTTCGTTTTCGGAACGCAAGTCTGCCTCAATGTGCCTTTGCTTTCGCAGGTTACGCCGCCCGTTATTGGCATCGCTGCACGTTGCGCCTGAGTAACGATGTCTTATTATTGAGATCCCGTCAGCAGGACCGCTACGCGAAACGGAGCTATCTGTCGCGGCGTGACGAGCAGCGAGTCGAAGGTGAAGGCATGTATGTTGCTCGTTTCGTCGTAGACTAAAACCTATTGCTGCTGGGGTGTTTCGCGTTCAGTCTAACGTGGAGCGGCACTAGCCTCCGCCGGCTCCATGTCGTTCGTTGGGCCGAGAGATCCTCCTCGCTTTGGCGAGGCAGATATTACTAATACCGTATCGCCCCTGTCCTAAGCGAAGTTTTCTCCTAAGCGAATTTTTATTTTAACCAATGGCAGAGCTCAATTTTCAGCAGACGGTGGCAGCTAAAATACCGCCTCTGCCAGCTAACTATAGGTTGTCCTTGCTGTTGGTGGGCCACTAGG
>KV724518.1:0-29487 GCA_000500205.2 Phytophthora lateralis | reverse complement strand
TAAGTGATAATCAACAAGTATTGGTGCCAATCATGTGAATTGTGTGTAATTCGTATATTTTGTGTGATTTGAGGGCGTTGTCATTCAAGATCCGTTTGTTTGTGTTGTTGTCTACGTTGTTTTCTCAAGCGCCTTCCGTGTTTACGAAAGGCTTTTGTTGTGTTCCCGATGTGTTCAGTTTGAGTAATCGGAGAGTAGTATTGATGCAAAGTCGGTTGGCCTCCTTCATCTGTCCCACGCTGACGCCGCCTTCCTGTTTTGCTACTGTTGTCATCCATAGTCCTTTGTGCTGCTGCCTCCTGCTCCATCGACTGTCGATCACGGGCTGCCCCCTGGACCAGTGTCGCTGGGGATCTCGATCCGTCGGTTCTCGTCTTGCTCCTGCTGCAGCTCGGCCTCGTCACCGGTTGTTCTTTCTGGGTGATCGTAAATCGTGTGAGTTGGCAACCTCATGCCGCCCTCTTCGTGCAGGTGCACAACCTTTTCATTCCGTGCTGGCTACAGAGCTTGATCTGCCTCAAGTGCGCTCTCCATCAGCTCCTTTCGGTTACTTGAGTCGTCCACTGGCTCTTCAATCAGATTCTGCCGTTGTTGGGTCGTCGCCTGCATCGGCACTCTGTCCTGTACAACATTAGTGTCCATTTCAGCAAGATCTGCCGTTCCGCCTTGACAGAAATCCTCTGCCTTGTGACTCTGCGCACCGTTGTCGAAGACAGCATGCGAGCTGTGCGCGAGGATAGGCTGCTGTACAGCTCGGACGAGTCGTCCAATGACGATTGTAGTGGTAACACCGAAATCCATGGAAGTGACGTCGCCCCCAGTCGAGTCGTCCCTGTATGTGGAGTGGTGGTACCCTCTGTCTCAGGTGCGGATGCCAGTGCCAACGGCAGCTCTCCGGCACCAGCTGATGTCGCGGATGCATTTCTCGCAGTTGAGTCCTACGTACAGCAACGCAAACGACTTCAACTTCCCAAGCAACGTGTGCATGACTATCATATGAAAATGTCCTGGAAACGACGCTATCAAAAGAGAAGGAATGCAGTTCGAGACTCAGAAAATGTTCGGTACGGACGGTCAGGGTTAGCGTTGTTTGCTGCACAATACCTATCGCTACTGGGAGTTCTAGAGGCCTTGAAAGAACGGCGCGAACGGCGCGTGCGGGAACAGTGTTTTTTGTTGTTGCTGATTTATCGATCTCCACAGAAGCTGCTGCTACCGGCGAATTTGATGCCATCGTCGACGAAGATCCCGAGCGTACAGCACACATCGCTGCTGCAGATTGCACACAGCCCGCAACGTTCCCTAATAGTGCGCGTGTTCAAACTGTGGCTCAGTCTGTCGAAACTTGGGTTGAGCGGTTCTCGCCCATTCCGTGGCCAAACATCGTTAAGCGGATCTTCAAGACTCTCAACCCGCACAAAGTTATGTTTGCGGATGCTGGGAAACTTGGGATGTGTGTGTGTGTGAAGAAGACTGTGACCGGGACGCCTGTTGTAATGCTACGTCAGGAGTATACTGTACTCCTCGAACATGTAGCATTTGGAAAGTGTATGGGACGACTTGTGCGAATAGCATGATAGAAGTTCTTGGTTTGAGGTTGCGCAGCGGTGCAATAGGAGCTGTAGTTTGCGCTACACTACCGATTGGTGTCGGAGAGATTATTGGGGAGTACTGCGGTGTCCTATGTCCGTACGATGGTGTTGATAGCACACTGGTATCAAATGGTGAGCGCGAAAACAACGGAGGTAACGTTATCTCTCGATTGAAGCAAAAACGCGGCTACACGTTTCTGTTGGATAGCAAGTCTGTGGATGTCAAGTTCGTCTACATTGAGCCAATTGAGCACGGCTCCATTACTCGGTTCATCAATCATTCTTGCGTATCGAACTGTCGCTTCATCGAATTGCGCCACATACATCGAGTGAGGATTGCAGTTGTATACTTTGAAGAATATCGAGGCAATGACAGAGCTTACTGTCGACTACGGATCTGAAGTGTGGTTCACATGCATCTGCAGCACGCAGCAGTGTCGGTGCAAGAACAAACAAGCGGTGGTTCCAAGCGTGATCTTGATGGTGCTGGGCGTTTTTCGCTTTTCTACAACGTGCAATGGACCTTACATCCATAGCCAAACGAACGATGTCGGCCTGGCCAAATTGGATGTGCTGGGATCATTTGGAGCGATACATATAGAAGTCCTTGTTTCCAAGGTGTACATTCGTGTTAGAAGGTCACAAGGGATTTTTATCCAGATCACTGTCGATCAAATTAAGAATGCTGGGCGAATTGGGAGCATTTCCATTCTTCGTTCAGCTTTCAATGTGTCTCAAGAATGGATCTTGTTTATCGTAAATATATGAATGGCACTTTCCGCGATGCTGGATTACTTGGTCGTAGGGGGTGAATTAAGCCCTAGACTGTTTTCGATTCCCTCAACAGACATTTTCAGATCCTGATGCATCCCATCCAGCGTTGCTTTGACGACAGACATGGCTTTCTCAAGCTGCCGTTCTGTCGAGTCCACTATAGTACCAAGCAACTCATTCAACTCACTCTTGAACTGGGCGATTTCGTTGGACAGGAAAGTTGAATGGCTCCATATTGGGTGGCTCGGTAGTTCGTTCTGAAGAAAAACTGCATCCTGCAGAATTACTTTGCGCAGATGCAGCAACAATTCGAGGAAGCCGCCTACCACTATAGATTGTTCGCACTCTTCATTAGCAAATTTCGACTGCCGACTCTCCACATCAGGGAAATTTGTTGTTGCAACGTCAGCGGCGGCTCGACAGAAGCTCTGGGAAGAAAAAAACTACCGCGCCTGGGTTCAAAGCCGGCCAGGGTTCTCATTACTTCGCGAGGCAAGGATATTAGGTAGCATTTTTCCATTGCTTGCTTGTTCCACCTTCCCAAGCGCCTGATTTGCGCCTCGCTTGCACCACCAAGATCAGCCATTCTTGCTCCAGATCCTCTGCCGACATGAGTCTTAGCCCGACTTTGCAACCCTATGTGCTGAAGCGCCCCAGCTATCGCGTCGCGATGAGCTTTATAGGACATTCTTTCGTTGGGTCCTTGCCTGTTTTTAGGAGCTTGATAGGATACCATAGTTTTGAACTGGAGATGTCGGGAAGTGACTCGAGCTTAATATGCCAACGGTAGAACAGGTAAAATCCGAGGAGTCCATGCGGGCATATACTGACGTGCTTGTTTTGCATGCAAGCTCCAGCTTCTATCCGCCCTACTTGATGTGCTTTGCCTTGACGCATGACCTTTACCAATGCACGAGTCGGCGTGTACCCTTCATTTGCGAGGCACATAGAGTGCAAATCTGCTAGCTTCATCTTGCGAGCCGACTCCCCGCGCGTAAGATAAAAATGAAAGAGTAAAAACGCCAGCAAGTTCCTCACACTCGTCCCCACATCACGACGTGCAGACCAGAAGAAATGAGCTATTTTTCTATCTGATCTGTTATCGTATAGCCGTCCAGCACCGTGTCGGACCCTCTGTTCTCAAAATTGTTTCGGCGACGGTCATCTTCTTCGTGCTCGGTTACCTTGAGAAGAGCGGAGACAGCATCGTCGCGAGGGGAAGGATAATTATTGAGTTTTAGAAGCTTTTGTTGACGCCATAAATAAACCATCGTAGTGACATAGCTGTTGACAGTAAACCGCCCGATTTTTTCGGTTCGCCCGCCGTTACCTTTGCGACGGTCTTACACTCCTCAAGAAAGAGGTTCAATTTGGGCCCCGTGACTGTGCATCGTGAGAGACAATTGAAAGAAGAACCTTTGTCGTCACACCAACTCGCCCTGCTTATTCTTGTACGCTCGTGATGTGTTCTTGGGACGAATTCCTGATGCCTTGGCGTACGTTCGAAGGACTGATTTATCCAGCTCCACGTTCATACGCGATTCGTCCGCCATTTGGCGATGTAGTTCACTGTTACGCGAGGTTACAGGCGGATCGGACTGTCTGTGCTTGACGTGGCTGTGGAGCTGGAAGATCGAAAAGCGAACTGAGCCCCCCCCCTCTCGTAATGTTAGTCAATAGCTGCGGGCAGGTCTTGTCGTCCAATAACTTCGTTATTAGACCAATGAAGGGGCTGATAAGCCCATTTATGCTCGAGTTTCTTGAGTCCTCCAAAAGACCTGGACCGGACTTCAGTTGTGATAATGATATTTTTTTATTTCCGAGGAAACATTGTAAGCAATAAATAACTAATGAAGCATTTAGTTGTCTTTGCATTACTATTCTTTAGATAAGTCTATGTGAGAGTACATGTACAAGTTGCTTAGAAGTTTGACGGCTTCATTTTAAGAAGATGGACTGGATAAATTATGCATCAGAATAAATAATTTGTTGATCTTCGTATCTGTCAGAAATATTTGTACTATAAAATAATAAAAAATAAATGTACTTTGAAAATGATATACGTCAAATCTTAGGCTACCGCGGGCTAGGAGGAATCATCGTGCACATGCCGCCGCTTCAATTTTGGTCTCACCGCCTCTTCAATTACGGGTACAATAGTTCGCACGTAATTTGCATTGTTTTACTACTTGCATAATGCTAGTAGTAAAATAAAACAAGGAAATCGTACTTAACCGTTGTCGTTTCGTTGTGGTGTCGTTTCGTCCCCAAAGGTGAGTACGAAGTCGAAGAAGAAGGTCTCCTGCGATGTCCGCCGAGGCCAAGGCCAACGAGTACCTGGCGCAGGGCGAGAAGGCGTTGAAGAAGACGTCCTTCTTCTCCTTCGGTTCCAGCTCGCAGCGCAACGAGGACGCCAGCGACCTCTTTGAGAAGGCTGGCAACCAGTTCAAGATCGCCAAGAACTGTGCGTTGCTTACAATTCTTAATGCGTATTCTTCTTTGCAATCTCATCGCTCTTGTTTATTCATCATATTGCAGGGCAGAAGGCAGCGGAGGCTTTCGAGAAGTGTGCGCGATGCCAGGTGCGTCCCAAGTCCTTTGGTACTTTGATGAGTGGCGAGAAATTGACGCTTTTTGTTGTTGTAGTCGCGTATGAATGAGAACTCGCGCGCTGCTCAGTTCTACCAGCACGCGGCGGAGGCTTTGGCCAAGGTGAACCCCATGGGTGAGTGGTCGAGGCTACAGAACTGCTGGGGTTGACGGCAGCTGACGATGGATACTTTTTTGTGCTCTGCAGACGCCATGGTGCACTACAAGACGGCGATCTCGATGCTGTGTGACGCCGGCCGGTTCTCCAACGCCGCCAAGCTGCAGAAGCAGATTGGCGAGATCTACGAGCAGCAGGACAGCAAGGAGGAGGCGCTGGACGCGTATCGCCAGGCTGCCGACTACTTCTCTGGCGAGAACCAATCGTCGTCTGCTAACAACATGCTGCTGAAGGTGGCGCAGTTCTCGGCTGAGCTTGAAAAGTGCGTTGAAAAGATCTGGAAGGGGTGGGGGGAAATGGTAACTGACTTGTGCGACTTGCTGCTCAGGTACGACGCGGCGCTGGAGATCTACGAGAGCATCGCCAAGTCTTCTATGGAGTCGAACTTGCTCAAGTTTAACGCCAAGAATCACCTGCTGAATGCTGGCATCTGTGCGCTGGCCACCAAGGACATGGTGCTCGTGCAGATGAAGTGGGACGAGTTCCAGGACATCGACTACACGTTCGCAGACAGCCGTGAAGGCAAGTTCCTGCAGGCCATGAACCAGAGCTACGAGGCTTTCAACGCCGACGCGTTCGCTGACGCTGTGTTCCAGTTCGACAACATTTCAAAGATTGAGCCGTGGAAGATCACACTGCTGCTACGCATTAAGGAAGGCATCATTGGCGAGGTCGATGTGGCGCAGGATCTGACTTAAACATCATCTGACGGCCTGCTACTTCTTGGGTAAGTAGATCCGGCACCAGCGTTGCACTGCATTTTTCAATTTTCGCCTGGTGGACGGTCAATAATACAGACAGGGTTTGCTACGTCTAAACCGCTCTTTAGTCGTCGTCGTCGTCGCCGATAATGCTCTTCTTCTCTGAGAACTTCACCAATGGAGACACCAGCGGGCCTTGCAGATAGAAGAAGTACTTCTGGTATGCGAGAACTGGCAGCTCTGCTGCCTTCGCCAGCGCATCTGTCCCGGTTGAGTCATTCTCTGGCCGATCCTCTCCTTGCGTATTGTTTTCAGTCTGTGCTGGTTCCTGCTTCGGTTGCTCTTCCACTCTGTCAAGGGTTCTTCCAGGGAAAAATTCGCCCTTGGTCAGCGCAATTCGCTCCTCTTCCTGTGTGTGTCCCAAGCACAACAAGAGAGCGTTAACACGCCAATACTTGCCCGGCAAGAAGCAAGCATTGCCCCCTCTCTTACCATGAGCCGCTGATGCACTGTAAACCACGACGGAAGCTGCTGCGGCAGCGTCACCAAGTCCACGTCGAAGAGCTCAATGAACTGTTCGTTCTCGAACCGCGTCTTGACACTACCAGCAATGTTACGATACTGCATAATCCTCGGTCAACGTCTCATCATTTCCACCGCATCCAGCACCACTCTCACCTTGTCAATAGTCGACGTCAAGCTCCAGTTTTGCAGTCGTCTCAAGCAGCCGATCATGGTTCCTGCAAAGTGCACGCCCGTCCTACCGACAAACAGAAAAAAATCCTCAGCCACCCCATGAAACTTCTTTCTATAGCAGCAACTCACTTGCACATGACGAGAATGGGGTGGCGCCTCTGGTCTAAGATGCACTCGATGGTCTCCTTGGCCATCCCCTCTGAGATCCCCTTCCACTGCGACGAAGCCGAGCGGTACTTCATGCCCAAGTGGATCTGCGAACAGCAACCAGAATTGAGATCACAATTATTGTAGCAAGTATTGCAGAAACCCAACGAACGCACCACGTTGATCTCCTTCTCGGCGAAGAAGGCGGCCAAGTCCCGCGACAGGTCGTCGTACGAGAGATACACCACCGTGTTGAGCTGCAGCGTGGCCAGGAACGGGAACGACGACACGTCGCACTTGTTGGAGCGGTACACCTGGTCCTCCACGATCTCGAAGAACAGCGGAGGGTTCAGCGACGGCAGCGTGTTCACCACTGGCGCAGCGCTAGACGCCACATCGGAAGCCGCTTCCGCCATGCTCGGACCAATTTCACAATTCGGCCAATTGATCGGACTATTTCGGTGGTCGATTGATCGAAAACGTGCACAAAATTGCAAAATGGCTAACGAGGTGCAACCCGAGTTCGAAGAACATTACGAACATGTATTTATCAAAATCCAAGCAGCACATTTCTTGCATATCATGTGCAATTCTCTACTCGTCGTCGCTCTCGTCGTCACCGTCATTCTCTTCAAGCGAGCCGAGGATACTGCTCTTGCCCTGCTTGGCGAGCGAGGCCTTCACGTGGGCCACGCCCTTGTCGGAAATCATATTGGTGTCAAGCTCCAGGCGCACAAGAGCCGGCTTGGAAGGCACAAAAGAATCGACGACGGCGATGGCACCCTTGGCAGTGATCTCGTTGCCGCACAAAGACAACTGCTCGAGGACCGGGAGGCTGTCAGCACTCACTGCCGCCACAAACTCTTTCAGACCGTCGGAGGTCACCTCATTCTCGTCCAGTCGTAGCACCTTCAGCAGCAACTGAGACTTGAGCAGTGGGGCTAGAGCCGCGATGCCCTCGTCCGCCAGCTCGTTACCCGACAGGTCCAGCTCCAGCAGCTGAATCTTGCTGTTAGCGAGCGCCTTCGCCACCTTTACAGCACCTTCAGCGCCCAACGAGGCATCGCGAAGCTTGAGGCTCTGCAGGCTCGGCTGTTTACTGATTGCGTCCGCAAGCTGCGTGGCGCCCTCGTCTTCAAACGAGCAATCGCTCAAGTCCAGCGACTTGAGACCACACAAGTGCGTGTTCACACTGCGCGCCATTTGCTCGCTCGCCTCGAGACCGGCACGAGCACTTGCGTAACGTAGCAGCGTCAACTTCTTGCACTGTGCCAGGACGTTGGCCACCGCCACGCAGCCATCGTGGCCACTCATGTTGTTGTAGAAGTGGAATTCTTCAAGCGTCGACTGGGCGTCCTTGCCGTTCTGCAGCACGATCTCCTGGGCGATGACACTGGCAGCCGCAGCTGAAATGCCGTTATTGCAGAACAGGAGGCGACGCAGCGTAGGCTGGGGGATCAGGAGGTCAAAGCAAGCACGCACACCCTTCTCACCCAGAGCGTTGTCGCTCAGGTCAATTTCATCCAGCACGTGACCCTGCAGGGCGTGGCACATGACAGAGAGGACACGCAGCGCTTCATCTTCATGGCGTCCAGCGATCACATCAGCTAGGTCGACCACCTTCAGGTCATTCTGAAGGCGAGAAAGGAAGGAATCCGCGATCACTTGGGCACCAGAGTCGGTGTAGCTCTTTCCGCGCAGCGAGATCGACTTAAAGTGCAGCGGCGAGCGCTCGCTCGCCTTAATACCAGCGGCCTCCAGTAGCTGCTGCGCGCGGGCAGCGTCAACAACTTCACGGCTCTTGTTTTCGAATTCAAAGCTAGCCTCGGACGAGATTGCCAACTTCTTTTCAAGTATGACAGTCACGTCCTCAACAGAGGTAGCCTCCTCCTCCCCCTCTTCCTCTTCCTCCTCCTCCTCTTCGTCTTCATCGTTGTCCTCCAGCGAGCCCAGCACGTCGCTCTTATTCTTGCTCTGCAGCAATGTCTCAATGCTAACCACGCCATCCGCCGAAATCTGATTGCCGTCAATGTCCAGCTTCGTGAACGCCTTCTTGTCGGCGACAGCCTTCACAAGAGCAAGCGCCCCAGATGCGCCGATCTCGTTCACATTAGCCACCACTTTCTCCAGCGCCGGCGAACCAATCTTCAAAGCCTTAGCAAGCGTCTTAGCGCCCTTGGAGCCAATTTCGTTCTCTTCCACCTGCAGCACACGCAGAACACCGCTCACACGCAGTATCTGCGCGAGCGCAGGCATGCTCTCGGCCGTCAAGTCGTTACCCGACACATCCAACGACGTGAGTCCGACTGTGGCGCCGCTCTCACGCAACGCGTCCGCAATAGCCACCACGCCGTCGTCCTCAATAGCCGCATCACGCAGATTAATCTCCACCAAATTAGGCATGCTCTTCACTGCCCCAGCAATGGCCTGGCCGCCCTGCGCCTTGAACGTGTTATCGCTCAGGTCCAGCTTCTCCAGCTTTTTCAGCGACGCCAGTGCCGTGGCAAAGGCGAGACTTCCGTCCCTCTGCGCACGCGTGGCCGAGAACCTCAATTCCTTCAGTGCCGGCGACAGCGGCAGCAGCTTGGCCAGCGCAACGGCGCCGCCATCCCCGCTCATGTTGTTGTAAAAGTGGAAGGTCTCGAGCTTCGTGGGCGTGTCCAGGCCCCGGAACAGCAGCACCTCGTCCGCGATGACGGCCGCGGCCGCCGCGGAGATACCGTTGTTGCAGAAGAAGACGTGGCGCAGCTGCTCCTGTCGCTGCAGCAGGCTGAAGCACGCCCGCACGCCCTTCTCGCCCAACGCGTTGTCGCTAAGGTCGATGCGCGTGAGCGTCTTGATGGCGCCCAGCGCGTCGCAGAGCGTGGCCAGCACCTGCAGCGCCTCGTCCTCCGGGCGGCCGGCGATAATGTCGGCGAAGTCCACGCTCGTGAGCTGCGCGAAGGCCCCCCGCGCCTCCAGGCGAGAGAACAAAGCGGCGACCACGCGCGCGGCCTCGAGGGTGTAGCTCTTGTTGCGTAGCGTCACGTGCGTGAAGGCCGGCGGCTGCGTCTCGACGTCGGCGTATGACTGCACCAGCTCGTGGGCGCGCGTCTCCGTCACGAGCTCGCGCTCGCCCTCGAAGGACAGCACGGTCTTGGTGGTCGCCATGGGGTCGAAGGGGGCTGGCTGCCTTTGTATGGCGTTGCTTGAATGGAGAGTAGCCCAGAAATGATCTGGATTCAAATCCTACAAGTATATTTATTTATGAAGGTGTAAAATGCATCTTGCAAGATCTCACTAAACAATTTATACAGGATATGAATTGATATGCGTTAAATTGAGGCCAGGCTTCAATCGGTCAATTTTCGGCAGTGTGCATCAAGGAAATGGCGTGTGTGTGTTGGCATGTGTTCGTGTTACTCCTAAGTTATCAAATCATCAACGCAAAATGCAAACTACTAATATATGCGGCCGCATGTCCGCCGCGACCGTGAATCAACCAGCCGCGGTGGTGAAGATTCCCCGTTGCCTGCCTGCGCCAGCGCTCTATCGACCGCTGGAGCTGAGGCGGTAACAACCTTACTCGAAATACGCCTGCACTGTCTCCTGCACCTTCGCCGCGGTCTCCTGCAAGGTGGACTTAATCAGCGACTGCGTCTCCACGAACGACGCACATGAGAACAGCTCTTCAGAGCCTACACCATCAACAACAATCGCACATCAACGAGTAGACACAGTCAGATCCCCGGAAGAGCGAACTGAACCACCCCAGTAGCCAGCAATCGCACCCTCAGCATCCACCTCGCATAACTGGAACGTCTCCTGCGACCAGTCGATCGCAAAGAGCAACGCAAACACTAGCACAACGATCGCCACGAGGAACAACGGCGTGTACACAAACACCCGCTTAGTCCACGCCCGGCGGATCTCAGCTGTCTGAAGCGCCGTCTGCTTCTCAAACTCCTCTGTCTCCTCCGCAAGCTCACGGGTCTCACTTGCGTCAATCTCAGGGAGAGATACAGTGTCCGACTCCTCGCTCTCCTGGCTCAGAAGCTCTTTCGGCGCGAAGTCGGCGTCGTTTTCCGAGTCGCTCGTAGTCTTGAGGGTATTGATGCTCTCAGAGGGCATGTATTTGGCGCGTTCACGGATGCGCTGCACGTCCTCCTGCTGCTGTGCAACGGGCGCGTAAATGTCCACCTTGTTGTCGAGTCCGAGCTGCTTGACGTGGAAGTTGGTGGTGGGTCCATCCCACTCGCCCGTCTCCTCGTCTTCCGCGGGAGCGGCCTCGTCCTCCTCCGACACCACCGCACTCTCTGTCACCTTCACCCCCTTCACCGTCGTAGTGGTTACGACGACCTTCTCCGTCGTCTCCCTGCATCAACCACACTCAAAAAGTCATCACCTTCTACCCTACGTTCTACTCCTGCGTAGATCCCTACCGTAGGGCGTTGTCCGAGGGACTAGCCACCTCCACGCTGGTAGAGCGCGCCACGAACTGCTGCGTGGACACAGAGCGGGTCGTGGGGGGCTCCACCTCCTCCTCGTGCTCAGGCTCGGGCATCGTGGCGAACCTGTCCACCATCCTCCGGGCGATCGAGTTCTTCTTGTCCACCTGGTCGTTAGCCACGTCCACCACAGTCTTGCTCTTCTTACTGCGGTGGCCGGCGTCCGGGCGGTCTCCGACGACCTTCCGCTTGCCGCTCTCCTTCTTGGACGTGACGCGCGCCACGGCGGCGTCGATGCGCTTCTTCTGCTCCTGCGCAAGCGCCAGGCGCGTGGCCTCCAGCTTGGACAAGGGTGTGGGCGACTCGCCGGTGCTGTTGAAGCTCATGCCGGCGTTGCTGCGGTCGGCTATCTGGGCGGCCATTTCCACGTCGAAACGCTGCTCTTTTTGTATGGGAATCTCGTAATGAAAGTCCTCTCAGGAGAAGCTCGTTTTGAATTTTCAAATGCAATTTAGAAACTGCAATTCATTTGGAACGTGCAATGAATCGCTCCCGACTTGGTGTTTGTATGTGGTGGTGTAGCCATGTCTTCTTGAAGAAAAAGAATCGCAGAACTGCTTGCTGCATCTCGATGCAACCAGACACAATTTGAGCCCTCGGAGACAGAAGCTGACCAGGACCCTTGGAAAGGGCGATTCTAGCGGAAGGAATGGAAATGTCTGCCCAACGCCCCGCAGTTTGTGACCGGTTTATAATAGTAGTGGAGCACTCGAGAATTCGCCTCTCTTCTCGCAGGTTTGAAGGCGGGAGGAGAGCGAAACTTGCAGACCACGTATAAGAATTTTCAGGGCTAAATGAAGCAACACAACCCCTCCTCTTTTCCACAGACGCCTTCGCGGTCAAAGAACAAACCTACGTTAGCCGCTCAAAGGTGAGGAACTGATTGCTCGCCGTACGAAATCTATACAAATACTGGGTCTGCACGGCTGCGATCGGAATGTACCCAAAACGTGGTACAAGTCCGAAAGGTCGCCCGATTCCCCTCAACTTGCAACCGTTGCAGCATGCGGACCCAAAGGTATCTTTCCATAGATTTCCGGTCCTTATGCCTGTCATTCCCCAAGTAGCAGAGCCTCCGTCATGGTCAAGTGTTCGTCGCTGCTGCTGCTCCCCGCGCTGCTGCTGACCGCCGTGCAGGCCCAGCAACAGGCCAGCAACGACGTCGTCATCACGATGCCCGTGACCATTGACGGCTCACTCAGGAACCTGCAGATGCTCAAGGGCGAGAGCTTCGAAGATGCCGCCGTGTCCTTCGCGCGCTCCAACGGACTCATGGCCGCCACCGATGATGCCCAGGTGCGCGCCGTCATCAATCAGCTGTCGGGGCTGCTCAAGGACAAGATGCAGGAGGTGGAGGCGGCCCAGAGCAGCCAACAGCAGCCCAAGGAGCCCATGCCCAGCGTGCAGCTCTCCATCCCTTTGACCATCGACGGGTACACGGGAGACCTCTTAAAGTACGAGACGGAGACTCCTGAAGCTGCTGTGGAGAGGTTCCTCTACGCCAGCGGCTTCAGCATGGAAGTCATGCGGGAGGTGTACCCCCAACTAGTGACGCTCGTGAACAGGAAGCTGGAGGACCTGCAGCCACCCAAGAAGGAGCTCTTCGCCTTTGCTCTGTCGTTGGATGGCAGAGAGATCACTGTGCGCCACTTTGAAGGTGGAACACCAATGGACGAAGCAGTGCAGACGCTGCGAGGCGTCGGCGTGAACGACGGAGAGTTCATGGACAGAGTGGCGCCGCAGATCGCCAACCAGATCGCCAATGAGATCAATAACAGGCAGTCTACTGGGTCTGTGGCTGCACCCGTCGAGGAGCAGATGGAGCAACCTGTGACACAACAGCAGAGGCGAGAGCTCTTCTCGGAGCCGCTGACGCTCAACAACCAGGCGGCTATTATGATCCACTACGAAGGATCGACGGCGAGAGAGACTGCTGTGCGCTTCTTGGGTGAGAACGGCATCACGGACGATGCGACTATTGAGTCGTTGATGCCGCAGTTGATTGGCATTGTGGACGCTCGCATGGCAGTGTTGCTGGAGCAAGAGGCACAGGCGCAAGCAGTAGCTCAAGCTCAAGCTCAAGCTCAAGCTCAGACTGCCGGCGAAGCTACTGCTGAGCAACAACGACAACCGCTAGTCACAGTGCCGATCAATCTTGACGAGCAACACCAAGCGAACCTTACCTACTTTGAAGGTGATGATGTTGAAGCTACAGTACAGCGGTTCCTGATGGATGTTGGCCTGGGTGAAAACGAGAGATTCAACGACAACGTGGTGCAGCTCTCGGCTCTTCTACGTGAGCGTCTTGCCGCGGTGGAGCAAGAGCGAGCTCAAGAGCAGCCCCAGTTGACGGAGCAGGAGGCTCAGCCAACGCAGCCGGCCCCGTTGTTCTCGATTCCTGTCACGCTGAGTGGAAATGTGTACAATCTCGAGTTCTTCGAAGGCCAGGAGCCGTACTATGCGGCCAACACTTTCTGCGTTGAGAAGCATGAGATCGTACGTGCGGAACTGGGTGTGGAGTTTGACGGGGACCAGTTGCTCGCTTGCCAGAATGTGCTGGTGCAGTCGATCCTGAACATCCTTGAGGAGAGACAGCAGTCGCAGGCAGGAGAAACGCAGCCAGATCAGCTTACCAAAGAGCAAGTTGAGCCTGAAGCTCCAGTACAAGCTGAATCGGAAGCCTCAGCACAACCGGAGGTGGAGACGCCGGTGAATCCACGAGGTGTACTACTTTTCACGCTCGACATTGATATGGGCGATGGCACCTCGATTCAGCTGCCGCTCCACCGCAATGACGACCCTCGAGAGCTGGCATCTGCCTTTTGCAAGCAGAACAGGCTCGACCAAGACAACGTTCCAGCTCTTGTGGACGCAATGGAGGCTCAGCTGGCGGAGCTCTAGCGCGAGCGAGTTCCTTGACTTTGCACACGTACATGCCGAGAGGGCCTTTCAGCGTACTAATTCGTTGAAAGAGCGTTACCTGCTCAACCTGCACATATACGATTCGCGAACGTTATCGCAACTAGATTTTGTCACGTTCGTACAGTGTAGAAGTAATTGTTGTAGCGGAGGACAAAAGACTTCACAACAAAACAGCGGCGGCCACGATATACTTACTGTTACTTTCATGTAGTACTTCACATCCATGCTAATGGCAGCGCTTTCATAAATCCCCGCCCACTTCGGCGCACCCGCCTTACGAGAGCTGTCGTGCTGCAGCACGCTCTTCGTTCGCGTTTTCTTCACTCGAAACGAGTCGGTTTTGCTGGCGGCGCGTGAGCATTCCCATCATCCACTTCTTCATGCAGGTCTCCTCTTTCTGCTCCTCTTTCTCTTCAGCGAGCGCATCCTTCCACTCGTCAGCGCCGAGGGCCCGAGCTCCCCAAGTCTGTTGGCGGCGCCACACCAAACAGTTAATGCTGTATTCCCGAATGTAGTGCCACGGCAGGTCTGTCGCGGCGATCACATCAGGATCACACACAGCAAATAGCTCATCGACGATGCCGTCGTGGGCGAACGGTTCCTGCCCGAAGTTCACGCGCACTTCGTTGTACGAATCCACTCCCACCGCAGGGTACCAGCTCGTGCACGGGCTCTCGATATCGCTTTCACCAGCTCGGGCAAGCTCTTCACCGTTGCTGGTGAAGAAAACATGCGAGTGTGTCGTCTTCATATCGCGACGCACGCCGCAACCGACTGTGTCATTCACGCCAAACCGCGGTCCAAAAAGTCGGCCCTGCAAAGGCAACCAGGTTTGGCATGCACAAAGTGAGCGAAAATGGATCTCGGACACAATCCCTTGTGAAAAGCTTACCCTCGTCGTCTGGCGATAGAAGCGGCCGTCATCACCGTGATAACCAAACGACTTCTGGTTCCATCCAGGCTGCCGCCCCACCAAGGGAAAGCTCGCCGGAACGAGTCCCAAGGACGTCAGCGCCTCCTCTTGCTGTCCTTCTCGCCCGTCCCCTTCTCGAGGATGAACTGGAGGGTCTCGAAGCACGATCTGAATCTCAAAGTAGCCGCTCGCCACGAGTCCGACCTGGTACAGCGGCTTGCCTTCTCTCTTAAAAACTGCAACATGGAACGTCGGTGGGAAGGGCACATTGGCTCTCACACTGCGGTCGTCCCCCAGCTCGTCCCCATTGAAGGCGAAGCGGACCACGTGCGACGGCCTCGTGTCCGCGTCATGCAGCGATTGGATCCTGAACGCACGAGGGACGAGCCAGTTAATAATCACCTGCACCTTCAACCACCGACTGCTATTGCCCCTGTACTTACTGGTGCTTGTCCTCGTTGTAGCCCTCACTCCTCTTAGTCTGCTCGAGATCCGCGTAGGACGGGACGGGCACGATGGCGTGGGTCAGCACCTGGAACACGCGGCTCTCGGTCGTGTGCGGTGGGAAGAGGGCGCGCAGTTTGGGCTCCACCTCGAGCGCGGCCTCGGCGTCCAGCGGGAAGTTGAGCGTCGTCCAGCGCTGCACGAAGAGCGCGCGCCAGATGACCGGGAAGCGTGGCAGCACGTGCCGCGACACGACGCGCGCGGCCACGGCGAGCGCCTCCACGTCCCGCGCGGCCGAGAAGCGCAGGACGATCGCCAGCAGCTCGTCGTCCAGCACTGTGAGGCGGCTGCAAACGCGCTTGAGCGAGAGTGATGGTCGGCCTTGGCACATGGGCGCTCCAATTCGAAAATGAAGTTGCAGTGCGCATTGGCCGGCCCGGCGGAAATTGCGACAACGAGCGGATTGGTGATGGGTACGAAGGTGTTGTATCGTGGATGGCACATTTTGATAGCAATAACTATCGATAGGTTTATCAAAGTTTATAGTATTAGAGAAGTTTATGTGATACAAAATGGTCGAACATGTGTACTAAATGCAGTTTGCGCGCGGTCCAGTCGGAGCGTAATCGGCGCGCGTTCTTTTTTGTATGGTATACTGCAAGCCAACCAGCGCTGCCAGTCCTGGCATCATCCTCACACGGCTAGGACGATTGCAGCGGCCGTCTCTGCGATGAGTGGCGGACCGCGATGACAGTCGCAGCTTCCTCGTGAGCTGCCTCGGCGAGATCAAGCCCGTTCATGGCGTTTTAACAGCAAGCTGCATATCTTTACGTTTATCGCCTGCATCGACAAGGAAACGCGCGCAGCCCCAAGCAGCAAAGTGACCGACTTCATCGCAAAATGGAGGTGGAAGCGATGGTGGTGTCGCTGTTAGCACCTTGAAGTGAACGGCCTTTCAAGATTTTCCGAATCGGAAGTCACGCAACCAGCGGGCACGCGGGTGAAACTCACGCTGGCACAATCGCGTGCATGCAGTTGATAATGTCATCTTCTCGAACAAGTGATCAACCACCTGGAAGAGCACTGTGCGATGTGCCCACGGAGTTAATGCCCAGACCATCTCTGTTGTAGGGATGTGGGCATGTGGAGATTTTGGGGCAGCTTTGGAACTGTTCTTAGCTGAGCTGCAAGTGACAGCATGCTGATAACGCTGGGTGATGAAACGACGCTCGAAACTTCATGTACCTTGTGATGTTTTCAAGGAAGTGTCCTTGGTAAAAGCCAAATATTGTTTGCGTAGCCTGTAATGATGCGGGTTAGACGAAATCAATCAATACCAACCACTGACTTGAGTAAAAGTTAACAACAATACTTTAAACTGCATCCATCGCTGCCCGCCGCATTGCAAGAAGGCGCATGATGATCAGCCTCGCGTTGACCTCTTCGTCGGAGACGTCCGATCCAAAGGCATCTCCCGATTCTTCCTCTTCTTCATTGCCTTCGTCTTCACTTGAGCTCTCCCCGTCCGAGTCTCGAATGTCGTACCACTCCAGTTGCTCCGAGACGGTATTTGCCATGCCACTACACTCTTCAAACAGCTCGTCTACGAAAATGGACAAACCGATGTCACCATCAGTTGTGAAGACTACACAAGCACCTGCCACATTGAATACCGTCGCCATACCTGTGATATCGCTGTACACAAAGGGTTCCTGCCCAAAGTTGAGGTGCACCGCGTCGTACGAATCCAGGCCAACTGCAGGGTACCAGTTCCGATGCTCACACTCAACATAAGCACCTTCCTCCCCAGAAATGAGCTCACCACTGTTGACGAAAAATACAAACATCGTCCCTGTCTGTGGGTTGATGCGGATGCCACAACCAATAGTGATGCCAGCCTTGAACATTGGACCAAAAGGCCGGCCCTGCTTAAAGCCACCATCAGATTCCGCGTACAAATTGTTTGTCAACGCGAATAATACTCCAACCAAGCGCCGCCTACCTCGAACGACGTCCCGTGGTAGAAGCGGCCGTCATCGCCGTGGTATCCATACGACCTCCGGGTCCACCCGGGTTGCTTGCCTACCAGTGGAAACTTGGAGTTCACCAGACCGATAGACGTCATTGAGTCTTGGCCAAAGAGGTGCGGGATTCTACCATGCCGATGCTGTCGCTTCATCAGTGTCAGCTCAAAGTATCCTCCAGGAACGACGCCGACTTGGAAAGCCGGTATGCTCTGTCCCTGCGTTTTATCTTCTTCTGTCGGGTCGCGCTTATACACTGCAACATGGAACGTCGTAGGGAACGGCACATTGGCGCGAACACACCGATCATCACCCAGCATGCCGCCGTCCAGTGCAAAGTTGACCACATGCGACTCACTCAAGTCAGGAGCCTGCAGAGAAATAATGCTGCCACCACAGAAGTAAAAGTCAACAATTCTGTCTTAAATAAAAAAAAACTCTACCAACCGATGGTATGCGTCTGTGTATCCCAGCGCCATCTGCGTTTCCTTTATATCTGCATAGGACGGCACGGGGACGATGGCATGGGCCAGCAACTGGAACTTGCGGCTCTCGGTGCACGAACTGCAACGTTTCAACCAATTCACAGTCAGTTTTCACTCATAATTGTCGAAGCTACAATAACTGTCGATTGACCTGGGGAACAGGGTGTCCAGGTTCGCGTCGATTTGAAGCACCGCGTTACCCTGCGCCGCCCCATCCAGCGGGAAGTTGAGCGCCTCCCAGCGACGCAGGAAAATGCTCTTCCAAATAGTGGGGAACCGCGGCACCACGTCACGAGCGACCACAGACGATGCTACAGTGAGAGACTCGATGTCGCGCGGCGCGGAGAGGGCCAGAATGTGCGCAAGGAGCTCGTCGCCCAGGTCGGTCAGCGTCGCCATGAGCAGAATCTGAATTATGGCATGTGATATGCTCTTAGATAGGATTATCAGATCTGAGGATGGCTGCATTACACATGGCTGCATTACACATGGCTACATGTTGAAGTCGTTTCAGTGATTTGAGCATTTTTCATTGCATTTCGCTGTCGACCAGCGGGTTTTACATGCTGGTCAGGCGTCGTCGCTCCAGGACGTTCGCGATGAATGCATCGATGCAATTGCGCGGTGCGGCACGGAAACGCGCCTTGTTGGCGTTTTGCAGCATGTGCCGAGCCACGAGCGCGTTTGTCCCCGTGCACTCGCTGAAGAGCTCGTCTGCAGTTAACCATCAAATTCGAGGTTAGCCAGGGTGAACTATATAGTACATAACTTTAGCTAAGCTTACCGATCACGTGGTCGCACTTGAACGGCTCCTGGCCGAAGTTGACGTGGACAGTGTCCGGCGAGTCAAGGCCCACCGCAGGAAACCACTCGAAGTCGTTGTCGCACGGGATAAACCAGCCAGCTCCTGGAAGGTAAGGTGCTGCAGTCATAATAGTACATGTAATACGGAGTTAGATTGCCCACCGCGCGTCTGGAATGCGTATTGGTGCACTCACATGTAACATAGCCCCCATTGTGCGTGAAGAAAACACGCCGCTCGTCATCCTGCACTCTGCGTCGAATACCACAACCAACAGTATCATCCACTCCGAATCGTGGCCCGAACGGCTTCCACTGCCACACATACGGTACACCCATCAACTTCATCTCAAGGAGAGTAACGAATACAAATACGCCGTACTTACAGGAAACGCCGAGTAGAGTTTTCCGTTGTCTCCATGGTACCCAAAGGACGGGATCGTCCATCCAGGTTGCTTCCCCACTAGCGGAAAGTTCGAAGGGATCAAGCCGATGGCTGTCATTTCCACTCGGCCGTTTCTTGGTGCGTGTGGACTGGGCCGAGACACAGGGTCAGATATGCTAATTTCAAAGTAGCCACTTGCCGTCGCGCCGATCTGATAAACGAACGACTCTTTTTGGGGGGAAGCATCTTGCACTCGACGCTTGAACACTGCAATGTAGAATGTCGATGGGAACGGCGAATTTGCGCGTACCGATCGGTCATTGCCGAAGCGCTTGCCGTCAAAGGCAAACGTAGTCACCACGTCATTACTGACCTCGTCTACATTCTTCTTTTCAAGTGGTACAATCCTGTTCAACATCTAGCAGTTAGTTCTCGTCAGCATCTGCGCCAGTCAACAGCCATGATCGTACCTGTGATGAGTATCCGAATACCCCAATGAGCGCTGCGTCTCGCCAATAGCCATACCCGAGGGCAACGGGACGATTGCACGCGACAGCAAGTGGAATATGCGAGTCTCCGTGCACTCCCTACCACACCACTATCAAGTCAACATCCCCCTACCAACTGTCGCAAACTTCCACTTACAGTGGGAAAAGTGCACGCAGTCGCGAGTCCACTTCGAGGTTCATGGTATCCTCCGTCACTGCATCCAGTGAGAAATTGAGCCGTTCCCACTGGCGAGCGAACAGAACCCGCCAGATTTTGGGATACCGCGGAAGTAAGTGCAGAGCCACAAGTCTGGAGGTTACTGCCATGGCCTCCACGTCTCGCGCCGCTGCAAATCCTAGCATATGAGCCAGCAGGGCGTCGTCCAAGGTGAACAGGTGCGTTGCCATGGTCCGCCCTGGGGAGTCGCGAAAGAGTTTGCGCTTTTAAACCCGGTTGTGTGCACCACACCACATCAACTTCAATATGAAAAAACTAAAATGATATATGAAGCGTCTAGATGATATTGGAGCGGGTGCGCTGCATCTGCGGTAGTTGCTGTACTTGCTGCAGCTCCACGCGCAACTCACTCGTCTCTCTTCTCGAGGCCGCGAGGTCGCCAGTGAGCCGACGATTCTGTAGCGCGAGCATGCGCACTTGGTGCTGGAGCTCCGCGAGCGCGCGATCGTTAGGTAAATGGGGCGGAGACGGTGATTTGGACGAGCCTGTGGTGGATACTCGGATCGACCTGAGTGCAGCGTTGACTGTAAACGCCAAGTCATCGCGCAGACGAAGCTAGCATTCGTACATCTTGATTAGATTCAACTGCTGAATGGAATGGAACAGACACGCACTTATACTTCCGTACCTGCTTCTGGTGGTCGATTTGAGCTGGAAGAGGGTGCGGCTGGTCGGAACTAGACGACGTCGACACGACAACCTGAAGGTACCGAGACATTAATATCATTTTCGCGAGCCGTACAGTTTCACGGTGAAGATACCTCTGCACTGATGTCCGCCATCTCGTAACTGGTCCATACAAGCGCTGCAAGCTGTTATCACCAACAAACATTGAACTCGAGTGAGCCACAGACCGCAACATGGTGCGCGTTTTAGAGCAGCGACTCACCCTTTTCTTCTTCTTTTTCGAGTCCACCTCGATGCCAAATTTCTTGTAGTACTCTAGCCGGACCGAAGGCTGTGTGTATTTCTTCAACCCAATGTATACGTTATTCCGCTCAGCATTCATTCTTTTGTTGGTCTGTACACAACAGAAACCGTTAGACTAGAAATTGTGGGCGCACTAGGAATACTTTGTCTTACCATGTCCTTGATTGTTTTGTGAGGGCCTCTCGTTTTTGGGCTCACTAAGCGCTTGATGGTAGTCAATGCCGATTCTCGAATGTCGTCGCGTTTTGTAATGTCACGAGAGAGTACTGCCTCGTAACTCTGGCATTTGTCTGTATTTCCCTGAACCACCTTTGCTGCAGTGCACGAAGTCTGGAGTCGAGTTTCTTCTTCGTGAAGCACCTAAATTGTGCAATTTTTATAAGGAGCGAACGTTAAAATCTCACAGAAGAATGCGCCAGTCTCATACGCAAACCCACCCCAATAGTGAAGAAGTCTGATTGATTGAATGTAAGCCAGAACTTGGATCGATAGAGGAGAGGGATATCACATTGGTTCCACAGATCATATACCTTTCGGCGGCATTCTGCAAGCACGCTTGCTTTCCATCTACAAAAATTGTTAGTGTACACCCGTCGAAGAATAGAACAGCTCGGGCCAACTTACCTGGTAGTATGCTTTCGCGATAAGAAGCCTCGGACACGGCTCTGAGCTCGTACTACTTGATACTTCAAGTTTTTGTAGCTGCGTTTGTAGAAACTACCACGCCACAGCGCTTGAAGACAGCGAAAACCTCGGTATACGCGTTGATACCGCGCATGCACAATATAGCCTCTAGCCATAAATTGTAGCTTGGCCAGCGCTTTACGTTGTATACGATACTTAAAAACAGCGAAGTGCATGCGGTAGATCGTTTGGATCATAATTGCTCGACTTCGGAGGCCCAAAAACTGTTCGCGATCAGCTTTTCCCTGCAGCCAACCCAGGTTAGTACCGATCGTACCAATGAGGTCAATCTTAGCAATAGAGTACCATCATCCGGGCAATAACCCATTGCTGAATTAACACAACAGCATTCCTCTGTCTGCGGTATTTCTTTCGAGCACTATACATTCGGAACTGCGTCTGAAGCTAGTTTTCATGCATCACAAAACAAACACGCAGCATTGATCGTTAGTTTGACATTCGAACTGAGTTCACAATGCTAAAAAAAGCATCAAAGCATACGCTGATGATGAGATGTCGAGTAGCTTCCCAGCTCGCCCCATTTCCGACGAAAGACCTGCTGTATCAACCACAATCAGTTTCGCACCAATGCCCGACAGCAGTTTCCACTCATCACACTTACTTTGCCACCTTGAACATGCCTTGGTGAAAGCTCACTCGAGATACATTACGCTGCTGTTCTCGAGAGGTATATAGCTCGCGCGGCTTCCGTACATTGCCGAATAAAGTTCTATACAAGGATACACGTACAGCACGTGGCAATTACTATGAAGCACTTTACAAAGAAATATGAGCAATCGATACTTACTTTTTCAGTCGTGGGAATGCCTTGTACTGCATTGCAAATAGAAATAGCGAATGTAAGTTTGAGCATGCCTGAGCAAGCAAAATAGCTATATACTTCGAAGTACCTTGTAAACAGTGCCGTCATCTGGAAGACCAATATTTGACGGAGGCGGGGCAATAAACGTTTCTTGGATCTCATCAGAGCGGTCCTCCAAGAAACTGCAGTCGTACTTCTTCTTGCCGATAGTCAATGAGCGGTTGAGCTTCTGATTGATCGACTGATCGAAGAATAACACCTCTGGAAGCTGCTGACTGAAGACACGGTCTTCAATGAAGCGGTCGAACATCTGCGTTCCGATTAGCTGGGCAACAAATGGACGCGACGCGGCATCGAAATTGTCATGCAGGAACCGCTTGCTGTCGAACAGCGTTGGCGTTCCTGAATTTCCTTGTACAGTTGGTGGGCTCTGTTTCCAAACAACACAAATCAGTAGCTTCATTCCAAGCCTTAGGTATTATAGCAACAGTGCAAGCAACTTACCAGGTAGCTTGCATATTTCTTTAGCAGTGTCACGAAGAACCGTAAAAATGCTTTACGAACTCCCTCCGTCGAAAAATTATCTGTTTCGTTGTATCGGCTGTCCGTCAGCCCGCCACTGGCATCATTTCCTGTCGGTGAATTCCCCGACGTAGATAGCGAAAAACTGTGTCGATTGAGACCCGAGTTGGTTCGGGAAAACGATGCCGAGGGTGACGGGGCCAGGGATGAAGACGGAAGGCTAAATGCTGCACTGGACCGTCTTCCACGCTTGATCTTGCCAATGGAATAGTGCGGGCTGAGAGAATCCGACATGCTCGACTCCGAATACGACGTTAACAGAGGAATAGTCTGTCCGTGATCGGACGCAAAGTTGCCAATCGGCTCAAGGTGCTCCTCGTTTGGAAATGCCTGCACGGAAACAGACGCACGTTAGTCTGGAAAATACGCGTCGAAGAATAGCCTCGTAAGTGTTGGCAAAACCACTGACCAGGTCTACTCGACTAATTCCTGCAGCGTACGGATCGAATATCTGGAGAATAGTATCGCCATCGTCAATCAGTTTCTGCTCCGACCTAGGATCGTCATCAATTGCCAACGTACACTAGCAACTTCCACTAATTTTGAACGGAGCTTAGATCCTTCTCGATCTGGGATTTTGGGCACCGAAATGCTTTTTCCTGATTCATCCACCGCAGGGATTACACTGCGAAGTTGAAGTGTTAGCTGAGAACAGTTTACAAAGAACTCCAGCAAAACCAACCGATTGTGATCCAGATCGACAAATACGACGTTGGTTGTCCTACCTGCCACATGCTTGAGGCAGTCTGAGTGTGTGCCGACCAGGAAGGGAACGGGTGCCTGCATCACCAGACGATTTTTATGAGTCTAAGACAGCCACCCAATTTATTTGACTACGTACGTCGATGACGTCGAAAAGAGACGTCGGAAGAACAGGGATATATGCCCCTTGCCATGAGAATGGTAACAAAATTGCTAGGAGTGCTTCTGATACCGGGGTAAGGAGGCCAATATGCTTAGAGCATAATACAACCTAGAAGTACCGAGAGTAATCGATTCGTTAGCTCTTGCATTTGGACTACGCACAAAAGTAAAAGCAAGTTGATCATACCTTAAGTTCCAGGGCGATGCATGAGAAAACCAGCAACACATTGTTGAGGTCTAGGACTTGAAACAATGGTCGAAAAGGAAACTGAGGAAATGGCATCAATGATCAGAACGTAAGCTACTTGGCCAACCACACATGTTCTGCATCTAGCAGGACTGTGACGGTACTCACATCGACCAGGGGTAGCTCATTCTTTGGAGGACGTGATATAATCAAATTGCGATCCGGTAGGGTTAGCTGGACTTGGATCTGACCCGGAGGTGGCAGCGGAATTTCCACCAAGAAATTGGCGATATACCGCTCGATTGGCATTGGCGATTCGGACAGCGTTACTCGGTAAATCTAGCAAAATAGTAGCACACACACATTCCTATCAGTGCCCCACGACGCCTTGGGAGAGTGGAGGTGACCACAGCTATTACCTGCTGAAGAAATTGCCGAAACGCGGAAAAATACGGGTAGTGTGACGTTACTACGATGCATTTTGGACAAAACACGGGCCCCGGTGCACTCGATACGTCTCCAGATAGATCTTGCACCCACTGCGGCAGTTGAGTGCGTTGGTTGTCATCAATTTCGTCAGGCTGGTGAGGTCCATTCGAGGGTCGACGCCGGTGACGCTGTCGATGATAGTGCGGTGCTATCAAGGATACAACTTCCAGGGGATGGAGTTCCTCGAAAAATTTAAGCGCGCACGCATAAATCTTGACCCCACTTACGTTCGTAAGAACAAACGAAAAGAATTCGGGCGCGACGTAGGACTTGCTCAGCATAAACCCTTCGGGAAAGGCAAAGTCAGCAATGTGCGCCGGTAGTGGTGCGTCCCCGTACGTGTCCGGGAACATGTCAAGCACAGCCGGCAAGAATTGTATCGCAGTAGGACTCTTCGTTTTCTCGACTACAAGCAGCGCAAGCGCATCACTCATTAGTAAGACAAAGGGCAAGGAGCAGAACAAATACCGAAAACTTACTGTTCTGGTCGGGAATCAATGCACCACGACCCACGACGACGAAGTAGTTGAGAAAGCGCTTGGTCACTTCAATAACACTACCTGGCTTCACCACAGCCGGCTTTGTGCTTTGCAATTTTTGCCCGGATGCTCGCTGCTGATTCCTGTCTGTAGGGGACCCCTGCGAGGGTGAAGAGGATGGTTTCGCGAGCCCACCAAACGCACTGGAAGAAGTTGGCTCCTCGGGGTTTTCCGGATTATCTTGATTTTTCTCTTCGCTCGATCCAAACGCGTGTGGCAGCTTGGTGAACTGCCTGTCCTCGTATTTGGCGCGGATGCACTTCTCGCGAGCGTCTGTGGCTGTATTAGGCAGAAGCTCAAGCGACGCGTCCACTTGGAGCCACTTGTCAAGGTGTTTGCTGTACATCTCGTTGACGCTTTTGTTGCCGCCTTTCATGGACGCCACTTCTTCGTCCGTCCACGTGTCGAGATGCAGCGACTTGACCCTGGAGAGCTGAACCCCAAGCTTGCGGTGCGCGCCGGCGCAGTGGATGCACAGGAACGCGCCGACTGTGGTGCTGGCCCAGATGGAGTCGTTCAGCCGCGACGTGCAGTCTGCGCAGCTCTGATTCTCGGTGCTCGCGTGCATCATCTCTGTGAGCTTGCGGAAGGACTGCAGCTGCACCACAGGCGAGTGGCTCGCGCGCGAGAACATCATCATGACGTGATGGTCGTCGTCGAGGCTCGAGACCAGCGAGGAGCAGACTGAAAACGCTGCAGCTGGTGGCGGTCTCTACTATTTATACTCGTGACCAGCACTCGACCGCAGCACGCGCTTGAAACTCTGAAACCGCTCGCTGATTACGCTAGGAGGGGTGCACAGGTGTTGAGACCCCGCTCCAAGCAGCAACGGGGTATCGGTGGCGCAGCAGGAAGCGCATGCGGCGTGTGCGCAAGCGAGGCCTTTAGCTGGTAGAAATACGTACTTTAGCGGATCTCACAAATGTACCAAACACTATTATAATATGTGGTGCACATCATTATAACGGTTCAACCTTAGACCTATCCCTGGAGCGGTTCAGTGAACCGCCGGCAGCCGCGGCGAACCGAGTGATCGTGGGGAAAGAGCCAATCAGCGGCGGGATCGCACGATTGGTTGGCCCTGGCTTTTGGGCTCGCTTCGTCCAAGCCGCCAGCAGTACGGAACTGCACCAAAACTCCCAAGAAAAGCAAACATGGGCATGTAAGTGAATGACACAGGCAGGCAGATAGACTGGCAGTCTCCGCCCGCTCTCCTTCTCTCGAGTGCATGGAGACGTTAACAAAGCAGCGAGGACAGAACCCCCCGGACGATGACGGGGCGATCATTAGCATGGACAGATCTGAGGCTTTTGACGTTGAGAGAGAAAGCAAGCGGGCGGAGAGCACAGGAAACAGCCAACAGGGAGTTAAAGGACAGAAAAACTGACGCACATGTGTGCTGCTACTGCTCTATAGTGTCAAGAACGGAAAGGTTGTTGTGTTGCTTAACGGCCGCTTCGCTGGCCGCAAGGCTATCGTTGTGAAGACCTACGACGAGGGCCGTGGTGACCGCAAGTTCGGCCACGCCATCGGTACGCGGATCATCAAGTACAGGTTGTCGCCTTTAAGAGAGCGACCTAGACTGACTTTGTGTATCATTGTGCAGTTGCCGGCATTGACCGCTACCCACGCAAGGTGACCCGCGCCATGGGCAAGAACAAGCTCAAGAAGCGCTCCAAGGTGAAACCCTTCGTCAAGTACGTCAACTACAACCACATCATGCCCACCCGTTACGTCGCCGACATCGACCTGAAGAAGGTCCTGGACGAAGAGGTGCTGGCCAACCCGGAGACTCGCATCGAGTCCCGCAAGACCATCAAGAAGGTGTTCGAGGAGCGGTACGTCCTGAGAGAAGTTACTGCACACAGTCCGCTGTCAGGGGTGCTGATTTTTTTCTTCTTATTTTTGTTTGCGCAGCTACCTGAACCAGGCCGCGTGCAAGTCGGAGAAGAAGGCTGCTGGTGTCAGCTTCTTCTTCAAGAAGCTCCGCTTCTAAGTGCAAGCTGTTGTTTGCGTCTAGAGGCTGGTGGGAATCGGGGTATTAACATAAATGCAGCCCATTCCAGTTCCGTTCCGTTTCGAGGAAACAAACCATGAAGCTGTTGTTGTCTTCGAAGGTGCCGACAAACTTTGCTGCATGCGGTAACAGTGCATTGCGCTGTAGTTCCAAATGTCATATCTTCAGCTTGCCTTCAATGCTTACAGATGAATGACTAGCCAGAGGCTCATCGTTGCCGTCTCCTGTACGAGACAGGTGTTCGTCAGACTTGGATCCCGTAGCTGTCTGCATCTTGGTCACTTTCGGAGTCGTCGTTAGTCTCGCTGTCGCTCTTACTAGGATCGATCATCTCAATCTTCTTCTGTTCGGCATAGATTCGCTCGCACTTGCTAAGCCTGCTTCCAGCGAGAATGCGTCGCCCTCTCTCGTTGTACTTCCTCCTCATTTTTCGGGAAACTGACCGACATGAGTCAATGCGAACCAGGCGAAGTCGAGGGCACTGAGCTTCAAGTGCCTCTAAGCTTGTGTCTGTCACAGGCGTACCCTGAGGAGACGTTCGCACAAAGATCAGAGGGCCAACCATGAGACCGATTTCATCTACGAACCTTCAAGTCGACCAGCTCCAAGTTTGTGCATCCTTCTGAACCATTTGAAGACGCAATGGCAGCGATCCCATCGTCCGAGATAGCGCGGCAGTCTTGCAGCAGTACAACCGATTCCCATGTCATGTTGCAGCTTCGCTTTATAAATGCAGCGCGTACCTGAAGGGAAAGGTAGCGCAATGAAGGAGCGACTTGAGAGAGTGCACGCAAACCGTCATCGTTGATGTTGGTCTTGTCCAGAATCAGCACTTCCAGATGCGGCAGGCTTACCGAACTCTGTTGACAAGCGTAGGCAAAACACGGTGAGTTGGCTGTCAAGATAATGTCGAACCAAAGAGCGTTAACAGGGCATACTGGAAATGAAGAGATACCACGGCATGATGATAGGTCTATCCAGCGGAGTGAGCCCCAAAGAGCCTCCGTCAAGGTTTGGAGGTCGCTGAGTTGGATGCTGCTAGAATTACTACATGTACTCGAAAGCAATTGGATAAAACAAGTGTCAGCAGAAACACAGCACCGCCAATGCGATCTACACACCTTACTGTCAGCTCCTCTAGTTTCACTGAATGCAGGGCGAGGTCCCTGAAAATGTGCGAATCCATACTCATGGCTGCTGTAGAAGCAACGAACACCAGGTCAGTCTCACCACCAACACTAAAGTTGACTCCACGAGCGTACCAGTGAAGGTGATCTTCTCCAGCGAGCCGCCGCAGACTTTGATCAGCGAACTAGCTGCTTGGTTGGTAACGAAGTTGCATCCGTTTAAGAACACTTCGCGTAGCTGTACAGCATCGCGCGGCCACCCACTTAGTGTCAAGGCACGGCAGTCCAGCCGCTCCAAACTCTACACAAGTGAGCGTGCAGTAAGTAAGCCATGTGAACCCAACCAGAGCACCGTGAGGCTGACGGCACGCTACGGACCTCCAGACTGCGGGAATGCTTTAAGATGTTGAAGATGTGTTTCTTCTGCAACCTTCATCCGCGCCAAGCATTGTGATTAAAAGCTAAATCACCTGGGCAATATGCAGCAAGTCATCAGCCGAACAACAGCACACACCTGTGCGCTCGGAAGACGCGGAGACTCTGCTGCTGCATGATCAACT
The DNA here is from genome assembly GCA_000500205.2 of Phytophthora lateralis. NCBI lineage: Eukaryota > Oomycota > Peronosporomycetes > Peronosporales > Peronosporaceae > Phytophthora > Phytophthora lateralis. Next base: position 821 of record KV724518.1, on the reverse strand, counting down.
CCACGTGCGCGTCGACTAGAGGGACATCGGGCAAGACCACCCGCATCAGCTTCTGGTTAGCGCGCTCCAGCATTGCGCTGATGTCACGTCTCAGCAAGGGTCGCATCGCCACCTGGCTGAAGTCGAGGTCCGTGACCGGCACCTCCTGCTGGCTCATGCGCCGCCAGCGCTTGCACACCGCTTCGGCGCGGAGTCGGTCGGGCACGACCGGCAGGAACTCCATGATGCAGCGCTCGCCCACCTCGCACAGCAGTGGAACTACGCTCTTCTTCCTGCGTCGCGTAGCTGCAGCAAGCACACAGTATCAGAAATCTAAACAGGTCATGTCAAGTCAAGTGCAGTACCGCTGGCCCCAATTTTCTGTTTTGACATGGCTGCAGTGGATATTGTTGCGCGGCGCCGCTGGAGAATCGTGGCAAGAGGGGCATCGTCGTCCTCATCCCCGTCGCTCACGGCCACCTGCTGCTTGTTCGGGCGCGGCGGCGTCGAGCGCTTCCTCATAGAGCGTTAGATCGGTGCACAATCAATAGTGATTTGGTGTCAGGATGTGTGCCGTGGATGCAAATGATGACGGTTGGTGGCGCGTGTAGAAGCATGGCAAAGCGACGCGCTGAACGAGCTTCGAGCTTCGACCCGAAGGTTAGCGCTATCATCGGGCAATACATGTACAGCATTAATATGTCCTCACGTTGTGTGGCATTTGTTGATCTCACTCGGCCGTACACACACTCGTACCATTACACCATTGCACGGCGTTATTCACAAAGTCAACACTCAAATTCAAAAAGTGCGCACTCAAAATCAAAAACCTGTCAGATGTA
>KV724513.1:643-20420 GCA_000500205.2 Phytophthora lateralis | reverse complement strand
CCATCCACTCGGTCGCTGCGATCAACGGATCGTGTCAAGCCGCTGGTCGGCACGAGAGATATGAACGAACAGCTTCATGAGTCACTTTCCAACTTGCTCGTTGACTAAAAAGCAAGTGGCGTCGCTGTCATCTGGCGCTAAAATCCTGACGTCTTCGTGAGCTGTCGGCCGGGTCCCAGAAGAATACTCGCACGACAATGAACATTTCGGCGTGTGTCTCGGCGCCTCGGAGTGGACTCCACCCTACCAAGAAGCGCAGTCGGTGCAAAACGTACTCGCTCAAGATGCTGCGCCAGTACATTCCCCAGGAGCTGCCGCTGCTCGTTCACGTGTCCTCAACCTCTATCGAAGCGGACCATGTCGTGTACAACTGCACCTTGTCCAGCCTGACTACCAACAACACTTGGACCGTGTCGTACCGGTACTCGGAATTCGTCGACTTCCGTGCCAAGCTGGAGGACATGTGGACGTGCCAAGATCACAAGTGTTCCGGTTCGTGCCAAGCTGTGCGCGAGTACGTCTCGGCGTGTTTCCCTAAGAAACGCCTCGCCGTCCTGTCCACGAGCCCGGGCACTATCTCCAGCCGCAAGAGCAAGTTTGAGAACGTGTTGATGCACTTGCTCCGGTGTGTGCTGCTCCCAGGCAGTGCCATGAAGTGCTTCCACGCGCGTCGGAACCTCCCAATGAACTTGTTCAAGTTTCTTGGCGTGAAGAATGACGCCGATAGACGGTCGCTTCTGCAGGTCTTCGTTGACAACTACCAGGCTGCCTTGAGTGAAGGCAGTGAAGCGAGTTTGACCGATAGCTTCCACTCCAACGCGTCGACAGTGGATTCGGCGCCTGAGTCGCCGCAGTGCATGATCTGCCTCTTCGATGTGGATATGGAGCACGACCACCAGCCGGAGGGCGCCGAAGCGGACAACTCGCCGATCGTGCTTCCTTGCAAGCACGCTTTTCACCGTGAGTGCATCTTCGAATGGCTATTGTTCGAGTTCCACTGCCCTCTGTGCCGAGTTCGCGTGTGCCCCAATGCGGTGACCAATTATTGCCGTCCCAAGGACCATGTGCAGTGGTGGCTCGGCGACTTTGAGAGGGATCCGTTCCATCCTACTGCCGAATAAGCTTTCAGCGTTGGCACTAAATCATTCGTCTTTTATCAATTAATAACAAACTATTTAGTATGCTGCTTTCCTCTACATAGCTGCAGCTGGTTTAGAATAAGCGTCGACCTATTTACCGCGTGCAAGGGCAAACAATCAAGAACAACAAGCGAGAAACGCGCCTTGAGGTCCGAGGCTCGTCTGAGGGTCCTTCTGCGCGATAGACAAGGAATTGGACCGCCGGCAAACGAGCCACCTCTCATGAGGACGTCGGAGGACACTCGGGTTGATGGTGCGTGTCACAGCTATGCAAAAATTGGTGCTTGGACTGTTGTTGTATTTATGCAGTCGTCAAAGCAAGCAAAGCTAGCGCAGCTCCCGCCCACGCTGCTTGCTGGCCTCGCCGTTGTCGTTTGACATGAGGGGCGAGCTCGGTCCAACGCTCGCATGCGACAGTAAGCGTCACTGAAAGTAACGAAAGCCAACTTGAGCCATTTGCGATTTCACCAGCTTCCAAGCAAGCATCGCAATGAACTACGGCGCCCTCGTCCAATTCCCGCAGGGCCAAGCCCCACCGCTGAGCTCCGCGGCCGTCAACATGCTTCGCGAGCCCGTGCGCCAGCAGCTTCCGCTGGAGTTTCGTGTAGTGTCGACCGCCACTGAAAACTTCGTCGTCTACAACTGTGACGTGTCCAGCGTGACGACCGACAACTCGTGGCGTGTGTCGTACCGCTACTCGGAGTTCGCGGCCTTCAGCAAGAAGGTCGTGGACCAGTGTACGTGCCAGGACGACAAGTGCTCCGGGTCGTGCGAGGCTATCCGAGAGTTCCTCTAGGCCTGCTTCCCCCAGAAACGACTGCCAATCTTGTCCCGGTCCGCACATACCATCGCTGAGCGCACAAGAAAGTTTGAGGCCGTCGTGCAGTACTTGCTTCGTTGCTTCCTTTTGCCCGGTAGTGCCATGAAGTGCCTCCACCTCCGACAAAAGCTGCCTGCAAGTCTGTTCCAGTTCCTCGGCATCCAGCAAGATGCCGACAAGCGGTCGTTGCTTCAGGTGTTCGTCGACAATTGCCAAGACGCATCGCCAAAGTGTAGTGAGTCAGAGTTTCGGGGCCGCCTCCACTCTGATGCGTCTACCGCAGACTCGATTGAATCAGCGGAGTGCGTCATCTGCCTGGAGTGCGTCGACCTCGACGACTGCTGCCACGAACCAACTTCATCACTTGTCCTCCCATGCCAGCATGTGTTCCACCGTGAATGCATCTTCGAGTGACTGCTCTTCCAGTTCCACTGCCCAGTTTGTCGGGCTCGTGTCGGTCCTCCAGCAGTGGCCAGCTACTGTCAAGAGAAGAATCACACCTTCCAGTGGTGGCTCAGCGACTTCGAAGAAGACCCTCTCACCACCAAGTAACTTTGAGCAGAGAGTAGTCCTCGACACTAATTTATTAACGCCATCGTGCCGTTCGAACACACGCTATTCTTCTGTTGGTTCCTGGTCCATGCTGGGGAATTCACGGTATCTTTCTGTTGTCTTCGTAATTTTCCAAGACCCGGTCAATCTCGTCGGCCATTTCTTTCGCGGTCGGACGCTGTTTGGGATCGGTATCCCAACCTCTCACGATAAGGTTCTGCATTTGCGGAGGGTAGTCGCTCATAGCTGACACCGGCGGGCGGACCCCCGTTGGCACCTTCTGGTAAACCTCTTCTCTCTCCAGCATCCGAAACGGCTTCACTCGAGCTCGCAAAGCCCACAACACGAGGGACAAACTGTAGATGTCCAGCTTTTCGTCTAACTGCAGGTGCTGGTACTCTTCGGGAGAGCGCCACTTGCCCTTGGCCACTGACGTTTCAAACGTGCATTTCTCGCTCGTGGCAGCGCCATTCACCATGCGCGGACCCGTGTACTTGACGCGATTAAAGTCGTTGAGCTGCAATGTACCGTTGGCATCGATCAGAAACTGTCGGGCCTGCAGATCTGCGTGCGCGAAGGGGCCTCCCGGTGCGTTGTGCAGCTGAGCGACGCCTCGGGCAGCGTCTCGTGCGAGTTTCAGTGCACGCGTCACCGAAACCTGCTCCTGTGACTCAAACAGCAGCGTGTCGAGCTGGTGTGGGATGTAGTCCACCACCACAGTCGTCTTACACCAGCCCACAAGTCCCACAATATTTGGCTCATTGCGAATGGAAAAAATGGCTGCGCACTCCTCGACATGACGCGGGATGATGTCTGGTCGACTGAGCAGATCCTCCTTCACGCGCTTCACGGCCACGTCACGTCCTGCATCACAATAAAAAAAGTCAGGATTTTTCACACTAAAAAGCTGTAAAAAAAAAAGGTGCAAAAACTCACCGTTCCATTGGGTCTTGTACACTTGTCTCCAGAAGCCTTTGCCCACGAACTCACCCGTGGGCAGCTCGTCCATGTTGGCGCAGTTGAGCTCCAGCTCCTGCGGCTTAAACAGCGCCACAGCCGCCGAGAAGTCGCAGCCGCCGGATTTGCGGTAGGTTTCCGGCCGCAGCCACCAGTTTTCCTCGCTGTCTCGGGCCGCCAAAACGTGTGCGAAGGCGTCGCGCAGCCCTTGGGCCACTCCCCGTGGGCCTTCCGAGCGCAGCGTAGGCGAGTGCGAGAGCCGCGCGATGGCCGACACGTTCCAGAAGAAGAAGCCGATCACGGAGGAGGCCACGAGTAGCTTGAAGAAGGTGGGCAGCTGCCGCTGCCACGAGGAGCGCACGGCGTGCAGACGACTCGAGCGCGGCATAGGGAGACGATTGTGGAGTGATTAATGGGGGATGTGATTGGGTGAGGGGTGAGCTAAATGATGCGATTGGACGGCGAAAACGAAGCGGAAAGTATCTAAGTACATGTAGCGTTCTTCTGAAGCGTATTGAAGATTTATTTGCCAGATTGCACTGTGTTCTGGATAAATTACTTGCGTAATGAGCTTGTGACGTTGTTCTCTGTGCCGCATGGATACTCCTCTCGGTCTGTCTTCGATCAATGCGACAATTTATCATCACTATAATGAATCGTCATTACCCCATTACAATGACACTCACAGCCAATCACCGCCAGCTTGAAGCCGCCGCCGCTTCCCATACAAAAACCAACTTGAATTCTCCGGAACCGATGGAGATCTCTCGCATGCCGCGCGCACGCCCCGACCGCTACTGGAAGTACAGCCACTCGACCGTGGGCCTCTCCCGACTGCTGCAGGAGCGCGAACTGCGGGGCAACGCGCGCGTGATCGACGCGGCCTGCCAGGGGCACGGCAGCCTCGTGCGCCGCCTGCAGTGCGAGGCGGTTCTGGCCGGCCACGAGGGCTGCGTCAACACGCTGCAGTGGAACGAGAGCGGCAAGTTGCTTGCGTCCGGATCGGACGACCATAAGTTGATGTTGTGGGACTACGAGCAGCATAAACAGCGTCTGGCCATCGAGTCTGGCCACCAGCTCAACATCTTCGCCGTGTGCTTCGTGCCGGGGACGGACGACCACGTGCTGGCCTCGGGGGCCATGGACAACGACGTGCGCGTGCACTACGCGCCGTTCCGAGAAGATTCGTCCAAGGTCTTCCGTGTGCACAAGGACCGAGTCAAAGACATCGGCACTTCCTGGGCCGTGCCCAAGGTTTTCTGGACCGCAGCAGAGGACGGACTAGTGTACCAATTCGATCTTCGAGCTCTGCCCAGAACTAGTGGCACATGTGAGACGCCCGATGCGTCCGGAGTGCTCATCAATTTAGGCAGGGATAGGAACGGCCGCGTGCTGAGAGGAATGGGCATCACGACGCACCCACTGGACCCGAGCAAAGTGGTTCTGGCGTGCGGAGACTTTTATACCAGGATGTACGATCGACGGATGTTGAGGGTGCAGCAGCACATGTCGTCGGCTCGAACTGCAGGAGCTACGGAGCCTACGGAGGTGTTTGCACCGCCGCACTTACACTTGGACGCCTATTGTGACCATAAGGCCCAGAGGTTCCATGATAAGAGCCATGGAACGAGCATCCGATTCAGCAGTGACGGGTCGGAGATCCTCGCGAATTACCATAACGACCATATTTACCTGTTTAAGGTGGGCTCGAGCGAGACGGTGGTGTTTAGTAAGGATAACAAGAGTGAGCCAGAGATTCAGCCCTTGGCGTGGCTGAATGGAGCGAGTATGGATGCACCGGAACTGACACTGGACTTGCACTTGAAAGGCGTACAAATGCTGCATCAGCAGGGAAAGGAAGCACTGGCAGAAAACGCGTACACGCGTGCGCTGTGGTCGCTGAACCAGGCATGTGGTGCTCGTGGAGTGGCAGAAATGACGGCCACGCTCCGCAAAGAACTTCACCATGACTGCGCGAAGGCATATATCGGAAGGCTATGGAATGCTGACAGCTATTTGGCTGCGGTGCACTGCAAAAAGGCGCTGGAGCTTGATCCAAACGACCGTGAGGTGGAACTAACGTACATCAAGGCGCTGAATGCCGGGAAACGTCAGCCGCAGGCAAAATGGCACGCTCAGCGATACAAGGAAAGGTATCCTGACCACGAGGCAGACGTCATTCCGTTCTTGAACGGGAGTGCGTCGGCTATAAGGGCTGCGCAATCACTACGTCGTACCTTCCGTCCGTATGGGTCATCAGATGAAGACGAGTCGAGCAATAGCGAGGAGGAGCAACCTCATGGCAACCAGGAGGACAATTCGGGAGATGATTTACCTGCCGATGACGACAGCTTCTGGGAGGGCAGTTTAGTGAACAGCACACGTGTGAATTGTGACGTGCTCCGACGTTACATCGGGTACTGCAACGTGCAAACGGATATCAAGGAGGCCGCCTTCTTTGGAAAGAACGACGCGTATATCATTGCCGGTAGCGATGACGGACGTGCACTGGTCTGGGATAAGGCTACAGGATACCTGGTTAACGCAATTGAAGCAGACGCAGATATTGTGAACTGCGTGCAGCCGCATCCTTTTGACGCGTGTCTGGCAACGAGTGGAATTGAGAACGTAATTCGTTTGTGGGCCCCGACCAGCGGTAAAGAGAACACTCCGACAGAAGCTGAGTTGGAAGATATTTTGACACGAAACCAGACCCAAATGGACGATGTTGCCGGGTCGTTCGAGGGGGCAATGCACAACATGGTTCGCTTGGTGTTTCAATCTGGTGGAGAGCATCAAGCGATTCAAGAGTGCGCTACGAGCTAAGTGCACGTAGCGAAATGAGTAGGTATGCTGTAATTTGCGTGGTAAGTACCGTAGGTTGGTGTTCCTGTGCTCAAGTAAACCAGCAAAGATAATAATCATATTTCAAGAGTCACGTCATTATCGGAACCAAACTCCACACAGAGCAATCACATTCAGATTATGCACACGTAAACCAAAACATGTGCTTGCGGTAAACTACGTTAGACTGAAAATACGCAATCCGTCACTACCAAAGTTTATCAATTCAACTCATCCTGTCCAAGAGCTACGGTACATAAGCGACTGTAATCTATAACCTGCTGATTACTGCGGCCTCATTTCTTGCTAGAAGTGGAGCACGAACGGAGTCGGTGGACCAAACCAAGCTCGTGGGTAATGCTGATTTGAGCGATGAGAGTGGAATCCGACTATTGCGGGGCCACCACAAAGCAGACGTCGGTCACAAACTTGGTGGCAGCGATGAAGACCAACTCCTTGGTTTCAAGAAACTTGTGGGCTTTGAAAAACCATTTGGGATGAATAATCTAAACATGATGCTGGAAGGATACGAAGCGTTCAAGCTGGAGATGTTTGGGAGATGCAACCAGGACAAGCTCACCGTGGGGCACATCCAGGAAAAACTGAGCACGGTCTACAGCGAGCGCTACCGACAGTTACTTCTTGACTATATAAACGCTCAGGTCTCGACGCACCGGATGTTGAAGAATAAGAGGGTTCATTTCGGACTCAAGAACGACGTTCGCTTCATCGACGATGCAGGTGACGATTCTGTACGACTCTCTTACAACACCGATAGTGACAGGTAGGTTACAACCAAGAATGCGTGTGACAGCTTGATCTACATGTAGTTGATCAAGTCGACGATAGTTTTTCTTTTGAATTAGAAGAAGAATACTCCATCGTGTTCCTCTGAGTGGCTATCACAATTTAGATTTGTGACTTCTACAGAAGGGAAACAACCAGCTAGTTAATCCCTATGAACATCTAATCGAAGCAGTGGCGCGATTGCCGAATTGGTTCCTGCTCTTCTTGGCTCCACCTTCTCTTTACCGACCTCATCACACGTTGAGAGGAAAACTGTCGGTGCAAAAATGACTTCATTCTTTCGTAGTCATCCATCCACTTAACTATCAACTAGCTACGCGTCTAAAGGTTCGGCTGCGGGGCAAAGATGCGGGCGTGCTCAACGCTTCCGTACTGCACCGGCGTGTACTCGCTCAGGTGCTGGCGACGACGACGACGAGCGTGCTCCTTGGCGAGCCAAGTGCCCAAAACCAGCATCACTACACCGGCGGCAGCAGCCGCGACAATCGCCATCGCATCGGACAAGGGTGAGCGGGTGCTGTGCGCGACTTCCTTCTCAGTAGACTGGGTGACTGCAGCTTCCGTGTCCGCGGTGGTTGTAGCCTTCGCAGCAGTAGCAGCGGCCGCAATACGTTGCTGCTGGCGCATGTAGTGTTCGTTTTCAGCGTCGATACGGCGGCACGAAGGGTGCTCGACCTGAATCGCTTCAGAGCAGTTGCAAATGGCACCAGGCCCCTCGGAACACGAACCGTAGCCACTGCAGAATGGAGTGAGCGTCTTCTCCTTGACACCCTTCTGCTGCGGGTACAGGTTATAGTCGCCCGCAGACTTCCAACAGTAGTCGACCGAGGCCGTCTGGTACGGGGTCACCTCGGCAGCGTCTTCTTCGCCCGTAGGAGCGGCAGCGTTGCTCGCGACAATTTCTTCGCAAGAAAGACCGGCGTACGGCTTGCGCACAGGCGGGAAGGTGATGGCGTTGTAGTACTTTTCAGCGTTGGTGAGGCACCCGTCGTCGTTGCCGTCAAGACCGCAGTTGTACTTGGGGATTTCGCCCACACCCGAGCACGTCTTGGCGTCCAGCGGTTTGTAGAGCGTCTCGATACGCTCGTCCATCCAACGCGCACGGTTTAGCACGGCATCACGCAGTTCGTCCACACGCTCAGCGTACGTCCCGTTGCAAGTCTGAAGGTCCACGGCGGCGCACTGCACAACGTTGGTGCGCCAGTCACCACCGCGGCATTTCGATAATTGACGGTGCACTGGTGCCGAGCTGGCGTCCAAGAACTTGGTGACCGACTCGTCACTCCAGCTACCGAAGACGGGGTCGTCCGCCTTGTGCAAGTTGGTGCCACGTAGCGTCTTCCAGCGCTGAATCACGAGCGACGCGAGCTGCGGGTGGCACATGAGGCGCTTCCAGTACGTGTACTGCGGGTAGATCCAGTCTTTAAAGTGACGACGCGCGCCATTGCCGTACGCCAGATTCAGGTCCCACACGGGTCCAGCGTTAATGGGCTGGTCACGGTCCTTGAAGAAGAAGGTGCTGCGGCGGTAGGCATCGACGTTGAGGGACATCTCCGTGTGCAGCAGGTAGTCGGCGAACGAGCCTAGATCCAAGTGCTTCTGAAGCTCGAGAGGCGCCGTCATGTTGTTCCAGAGCGCACGATACATTTGAGGTAGGAAGCCCGTGTCCGTGTCCACGAAGTAGTCGCGCATCTGCTGTGAAAGCTCCGAGCCGCTCGGGTGAGCCAACTGTGGACGTTCGCCCATGCCGAACTCGTTCTGATACTGGTCAACGACCATGTTGGGCGAGTAGGAGCCATAGCTAGGCGGGTCGTTCGACCATGCCCACCCTCCGGCCAACACTTTCGGGTCACGCGCAGCACACGCCGCGTCCATGGTGGCTAAGTTGACGTGGTTCTTGTCGTACGTTGGCTTTTCGAGCAGCAAGTAGATACCAGCGTACGCAGGCTTCTCCTGAGCAAGGTCGGTGCGCATGTAGACGACAGTGTGCCGAGTTTGTACCGAGTATCGGCCCGTGGAGCGGTACAGCCAATGGGCCAAGTGGTTGCGAAGCATCGTGCAGTCTAGGAACGGTCCGTTCATGACGAAGGCCTTGTTCTCTACCATGCCCAGGAAAGACGTGTCCTCTGGGAACTTGATGTTGAATTGGTGCTTGGCGAAGAAGAGACTCGACTGACCACGGTAGTTGGACTTGGAGTGCTCGAAGACAGCGGTGCGCTCACCATTGACGCAGTTGAGCGATCCGTCAGCGTTGTCGATGACTTCCACGCGGGTCTGAACGACCTCCTTGAGGCAGTCGTCTGCGGGGTACCGCAGCTGGTTGCAAGTCGGGTCCGGGAAGCTCCGGTCCAGCGCCGAGACGATCACCACGGGCATCTCATAGCATTCTACAGCGGACGCAACAGTATGTTAGTGCTGCAGACTACACGGTGCAAAGGGTACGGGACGGCGCGTACCGTGTTGACTCTGAGTGGCTTGCTGCTGAGCGATTGCTGTCTGCAACGACGCCAATAGCGCGAGGATCGAGATGATGTTCATGGGGAAGTTGGTACTCTCTTGGGAGTCTGGAGGTGGTGGTCTGGACTGGGCAGGAGACTGGAGTGGCTCGAGTCGAATTGCAAACTGCCGATCGCTGCTGCGTGTGGGAGCGGCTCAGTCGTTTTATTGAGTTTCTGAAGCGGATCAGCGGCAAGTGCGTGGCGAAAGGAGCAGTTATGCCCAATATGGCGACCAGCAGCGCAATCGGACGGCAATGTTGCGTAACGACTGGCATGAGGCAATTGAAGGCAGGACTGGCGTGTATCCGTTGGGATCCGCTTTCCTTGACGTTTAACTGTCGCGAGATTCTCGGACCAAGGTTCGACGGCAACCTGCCAGACACAAAAGGGAAACCAACCTGCGGATACCGACAACTTTGAAGTAACGGACAGCGAATGCTGCTTGGGGTCCGAATGGGATCAAGCCCTGTGACAGATTCAACACTGCGTCCAGGTTGGTTGGAGCACTGTCCTGCAGTGACATGCAATGGATAAACCACTTTGGACGTCAATGCAACGTTCAAGTGAGACTGTAGCCATGTCCCTTCGTTTACACTGATTTACTACCCTTATTTACGACCCCTTCACCCCCACAAACCCCATCCACGAACGGAGCGATGCAGCGTCGCGAGCTGCGCCCCAGGCGGGAGCTGCTCTCGCTGCTCAACTACCTGAACGACGTGGTGGGGCTCTCGGCACGCTACGTTTTCCAGCAGCAGCTCACGCCGCCGCAGCTGTTGCAGACGCCACAGTCCGAGCTACGCCGCGTGCTATCGGAGCTCTGCGGCTTGGTGGATTTCCTACTGCCAGCCAATAGAACTGCTGACTCAGCACCCGTACCGCACTCTGCATTGGTGCGACGCGTCTTCAGACATCCGGATGCCCAGTGGCTCAGTCGCAGTGCACGGCAGAGCGGCGTCTCAGCGCTGCTGTGCCAGCAATTGATACGGCAGGCGAGACAGACCAACGATACTATTGACGCAGACAAAACTTACTGGTCGGCCACTGAGCTCGTCGTGCACATGCTGCTGGATGCACTGCTGTCTGCATGCTCTCAGAGACTTGGGAGACCCCCAGACGCCTGCAAATGGACCCCCAGTCAGCCAAAGCCTAGGTTCCACGCCATGACCTGCTACCCGGTGTGGTCGTCGCTGCTCCCGTTTGCAGCGATGATGGCGCTCCGATACCCGCAGACGTTCCAACAAGTGCTGGAGGAACACCGCCGATCGGACAATAGGAGGACTCGAGTGAACTGTGAATTTGCGCAAGTTACAGGCGTCTGGAGACTGGTGGAGGAGATGAACAAAGGGGACAAGGAGAACCAGCAAGCGGTGACGGACGTGATGATCAGTTTGCTGCGCTTTGCTAGTGATAAGCTGCTTTATAGATCGAATAACGCTAAGGAGGACAAGAACGCGGTTGGCGCACATCTTGATGACCAACTACTAGAGAAGTTTTTCACGGGAGTGCAAGGGTTTGCGTTCAAGAGTTGGCGAGCGAATACGGTTTTGAAGTCGGCGCTTTTCGGAGCACTTGAGGAGGCATTGACGGCCCCCGCGGGTCGAGAAATGGTTGGCGTTGTACCGCCACGCATTGCTGTGTTCATGGCTGTGGGGTGCATGATCGTCAAGGACCTAGCGGCTGATGTCACGTCGATGCTTGTCACGCCACTCAAAGATGCGGTGGCCACGAATAGAGAAATTCGAGGTCCTTTGCTTGCGCTTCTCATTGGATTTTGTGCGCACGTGGAGTTGGTGCCGATAGTGTCGGTGCTTGATGTATTGGAACTACTAGTGGAATCCTACAAGGCAGTCCCGCAAGAGGATGCCGATGTTAAGACACAGCGACAGCAACGACTCGAACTGATTTTCTACGTTATGTACGTGGCGCAGCATCGTGGTCGGGATGTGGACAAATTGCGGCAGGATGTCAGCTCTGAAGCAGCGACGGTCTTGAAGCTTGTGTCTCAGTTCCAATTGCGGTTATGCAGTGAGATCACCTTCGAGGATTTTTACATTGCAGCCCCTGTGCACTGGACTGCCGACGTTTGGAAGCATTGGGTGTTCTTGACAGACGAAGAAGTGGCTACTTTTGTGTCGGAGGCTCACGAAAATGATACTGACACTGAGCAAGAATTTAAGGACCGAGTGGCCAGATGGAAAGCACTTGCGGGGGATCTTGGTTTTAGACCGTCGTTGGTATCGCAGTTTAAGCAGATGGACATCATGCTCAAGCCGCACTTAATACCGTCAAAGACACTGACAGACCCGAGTGAGGAAAACGGATTCGTCACGCAAGCTCGAAAGCGCCGACGGACTGGACACGAGGCCAAGAAAAAGGTGGATCCCGATCTCTTGGAGCGTTCGTTTGCTGTCTTGCATCTGCCCGACGTCATGGAGCGTGTGTGTTCCTTCATGAGCGCAAAGCGGCTTTGTCGGATGGCTCTTGTGTGCCGCGCGTTTGCAGAGTTGAGCCACCGCGCGTCGCTTTGGCGTCCGCTGTACTTGCAGCTCGGCCTCTCGGTTGGTAAAAAGCAAGGTGCTCTGCCTCCTGCGCCTGTAGAGTGTGGCCATGGAGACAGCTACGAGCACAACTGGCGTCAACTGTACCAGACCCGCTGGTCCGTGCTACGAAAACTGCGTTGGATGCAGCGTCGAGGCATGCAAGCCCGAGAGTCTGCCCAGCAAAGCGACAATGAAGCGTCAGGCTCAGTCCGTGCCAACAAGTTCATTCCGCAAATGTGCTCGTGTTGCGGCTGTAACCAGCTGCTCAAGACGGCAAGCGATCAATTAGCCCACAAAGTGCAGCACGAGCGTCTCACCTGCTCCGAGGAGACGTGTCGAGCGTCGTTCACCTCCAAGATCAAGCTCCGACAGCACACGATGGAGCACCCGGCCGAGACGTCACCGCCCCGCCTCGTATGCGGCTTCAAAAACTGCAAGAAGACATACGCATCCGCCAAAAGGATGGCCACCCATCGTCAGAAATTGGGCCACACATAAGAGTCCACATCTGTCATTCCGACGTTGAAGTTTTCGTAACGGTCGCAGGAACCAATCAAATGCCTGCTCCCATCTCCCATCATAACCCTCCCGTGTATAATGCTTACGTACAGCTCCCTGCCGTTTGGAGTGCCATAGTAAAAGTCGCCCAGTTGTCGCCATGGCCCAGGCAGGAGACAGCGAAAGCGGGCCACTGCCCACCCTGGCGGCGCTCGCGCTGGCCGGCGCCAACAGCGACAAGACGGCGGCGCTCGTGGCCACGTGCTCCTTCATGCTGTCTCTGGCGCTGGGGCTGCGGCTGCTGGGGCTCTACCTGGCGCGCACGCGTCGCCGGCGCAAGAGACTTGGGCTGTTGCCTGGACTGGGACTGTCCGTGCCGTTCCCCGTGGCGCTGCACGCGCTGGACGTAAGCGTCTTCGTGGTGCTGTGGTACGCCGTGAGCATCGGCATGACGCTCTTCAACAAGTGGTTCCTGCGCGTCTGGGCGGGCGGTGGCTACCCGTTCGCCACGACCATGACGTGTATCAACATGTTCGTCAAGTGTTTGCTGTCTCGCGTGGTGGACCGATGCTCCAGCGGTGGCTGCAACGGCAATGGCAATGGCGCCATGCTGGCCTTGCCCTCGAGCATCTACTGGAAGTTGGCGGTGCCCATTGGCATCTGCACGGCGCTGGACATTATGCTGTCCAACTTGTCGCTATTTTACATCACCGTGACGTTCTACACGATCGTCAAGTCGGGAGGTAACGTGTGGAACTTGCTGTTCTCCATCTGCCTGGGACACCAGCGTCCGTCCTGGCCGCTGGTTGTGGTCATTCTCCTCATTTCGAGCGGAATTGGCCTGGCAAGCTACGGCTCGGCACACTTTGTGCTCTACGGGTTTGTGCTGGTGCTGGCGGCGTCGGTGATTGGGACGCTGAGGTGGGTACTGACCCAGTCGATGCTCCAGGCCATGGAAGACTGTCACGGAGCACCCAGGAATAAAGTGCTGGCGGTCGTGTACTACGTGTCGCCTGCGAGCGCCATCGGACTGCTGCCGATCGCGCTGTTTTCCGAAGGGAGCGACTACGCCACGTCCAGGTTCTTGCTGGACTCGCAGCTGCTCATGATGTCGCTCGTGTTCATCTTCATCAGCGGCTGTCTGGCCTTCGTGCTGATTTTCATCGAGATTATGCTGGTCAAGAAAACCTCGGCGCTGTCGCTGGGCATCGCCGGCAGCTTTAAAGACGTCACGCAAGTGCTGCTCGCAGTCTTCATTTTTGGCGACCAGCTCATCCCGATTAACGTGTTCGGTCTCGTCGTGGCCACGTGCGGGATGCTTTTCTACACGTACATCAAGCACACGAACGCAGAAGCAGCAAACGACTCGAGGAATGCCAAGCAGAAAGGCTATCAACGGGTGCCCACCTCTCGTTCGGACTTGGAGGGTGGCTGCGATGTCCAGTCTCCAGGCAGCAATAGCAACTTCAGGCACGAAATCGTCCCCGAGTTTCACATGAAAGACGAGCGAGGAGCCTTAACATCAGGAAGCAAGACCGTTTCTGGCGTGGAGCTCGTACGACGGGAGAGCAAGGAGTACTTTCACTCAACAGGCACGTCCCATGTGTGAAGAGAACACGAACGCTTTGTAACATTAGGCCAACCATTTGCGTCGACACCGCAGTCTGCCAAACTCAAAACTAGCAGCAGTTCTCGTTCTCGTCAGCCCTCAGTTCGAATTTAATAGACCGAAAGAACCATGTTCACTTGCCTGAAGGTTTGCTAAGGATTGACGAACCCTCGATTCGTTCACGTGACGACATGCGGAATGTACTCGCGCAGACGCCCGTCACGACAGGCACTGAACACACGAGCAGTCTGATCCGCGAGTGCCACGCCACGCACCGCATCGTACTGCGGGCCGGTTAGCTCTGTGGACACGTGTGGCTCTGCACCCAAGTTGCTCCAGCTGCAGCAAGCACCGTCGCCATGAGCAGACCAAACACTTCCAGCGCATGCTGGAGACGGCAACGAGACAGCAATGCTATGAATCGGAGAGGAGCTCCGAGATAGAGCATGCAACGGTTTCCTGTAGAATCAGATCCGGTGAGTACACAAGAAACATATCCTGCTGATACTGTCAGACGCACCCGGTGTGGCGGAGATCCCAAACCGTCAGCAGTCCGTCTTCACTTCCTGTGAATAGCATCGGCACGGAGTCATTCGCAGTGGTTGAGGCGCACGAGATGATTGAACCGGCTAGACCATCGACGTTTAGCACCTGCTCAATCCATACAGCCACAATAAATCAACATTTCGTGCATTGTAGTCTACCGAACCGCCCCTCTTAATGACGTTACAGATAAACGTACCGCTTCTCGCGCTCGAATATCCACGCCCAACGTCTCCCCGTTGTCAAGACCAGCAAATAACACTTTTCCACCTGTCTCGGCCTCGTTCTCACTGGTAGTGTTCGGCGGGTATTCGCCCTCCACCAGCAGCTGAGCAGTGTCATCCATCACTGACAAGCAGTGCACAGGACTCTGGTCATCATTAGCCCACTTGGCCACAACATCCTGTGTCGCGCAGCTCCACAGCTGGATAAGTCCATCAGTTCCACACGCTAGAGCACACAAAATCACAACCACAAACAGTCAATACACAAGTCAACCCCATTGACATAAAAGTATCTTCCCCCTAACATTCGTACACAGCACGTTGCGTCCTCTCCCCACAATGGCCACATCCTCCACCCCACCCCGATGTCCCTTGAGCACCGCAGCACATTGTCCCTGAACGCTCCAGATCCTCAGCGTAAAGTCCAATGACCCCGTGAGCACAACCTGCGAGCTGGGAAAGAATCTAGCACTGGTCACATCGGCCACATGCCCCTTCAGCGGCAGCATCTGCTCTCGGTTCTGGCTGTCCCAGAGCATACAGGCCCCGTCCGAGCCTCCAATCACCACAAACCTCTCGTCTTTAGACACATCCACTGCGTGTAATTGCAGCAGCGCTTCAGCGCCCCCAACAACGGGTACAGCCACCGTCTCATTGGGAGCTTGGAAAACTGTTCGCAGTCGCTTCGTAGAGGCGTCAGACACCTTTAACCCCACTTGGACATCAATCCACAAGTCTTCTTGACCCATAATCTGCACCGAATGAGGCGATTCCGGTCCCTGGGAGGGTGCAGACAGCGGCAATTGGAACTGGGAGCTCGAACGAGAGTGTACCACTGCACTTGGAGGCGTCTCCTGATCGAGTTCCTGCGATTCAGACGACACAATTTTCACAGTTCGTTCGTAGACATCAAGCCAACAGGATTCGCTACTCGTAGCCCAGTCTGGTTGAATTTGCATGTAGAACTGCGCGTCCTGCGTCGGTGTCTCCGTGGCCGCAACCTCCTTCATTGTCGATGAGGATCAAAAATGTGGTGTACAGCACATAATATGTAACCAAGGTACATAGTGCGGTCGAAAGGTCGCGTACCGCCGATCTTTCAGTTTTCGGTTGTCAAAGTGTGTCAACGATGTCGAAGGACGCGGGGCACTCGGTTTCGGATAACAAGGCGGTAGTGATGGAGAGCGAGACGCCGCCGGCCTCGTCGTCTTCGGCGTCGTCTTGTTCGTCTGGTGATGGCAAGCCCAAAGCGGGGCTGGTGGCCACATACCTACTGCGAACCGCCAGGGACTGGAGAGGCTCTGCTAGAGTTGATACATTGGCACAGAGGGCGGATAAGGACCAACAAGAGGTGAACCGAGCAAATAATGGCAATAGTAATCAAGTTCTGGATGTGGAAGGAACGAGTGACGGACAGGATGGAGAGAAGGAGATGGATCCAGTGGAAGTGGAGGCGGAGCCGGACGCTACGACGGGGACGGGGGACAGCCAGATGACGGTAGAGCATAATGAGAAGGAATTTGAGGTGACATATCACTGTCTCCCTGATGTGGAGGAGAGCGACCAAGAGGACGATGTTGGGGGATTGTCGACGGGTGAAGAGCGAGTTCGACGACCCATGCAGTACCTGGACGTGCTGCTGCAGACGGATGGGCATGGAGTGGGGTTAAATGTGGGGCTTGGAGAGGAGGACGGCAGGTCTGTGCTGGTTGTGCAGTCTTTTCGTAGAATGAATGAGGGGGATCGTGGACCGGCGGAAGCGTGTGGGAAAATCAGAGTGGGGGATATTCTTCATGCCGTTGATGGCGAAGACGTGGGGTCACTGCAGCAGTTGCATTCGAAGCTGACGGGGAGGTTGAGGAAGACGAGGAAGTTTGTGTTGCTACAGTTCTTGCGCCCAGAGGCTGACGAATTGGATGCAACCTTGAGGTCGTTTTTCTCCGAGAGAAATCGATCGACGGAGAAAACTGAATCCGGCTGGGCGGAGATCGACGCTCTGCTTCGCAACAACCCGCATATCGCTGTACTGGTTCGACAGCTAGCCACCACCAATCAAGTGCTGCAGGATCAGCTCATCGACAGCCGACTCAAGCAAGAAGAGCAGAACATCCAACTTGACCAACTTCATGCTCTCTACGCGCGCACCCAAGCTGAAGGGTTACCGTTGTTTTCACTCTCGAAATCCATTCGGCCGTTTTCACGGAAATCTGGTGGCGACGTTGGATCAGGAAAGCCAATTCCTACCAAAATCCAGACGGAAGTGGTGGAGGCCGTTAATGCGGAGTACTCTCGATTGCGGCAAGAATTTCAGCTGCAGCACGTTCTTGCTAAACGAGAGTTGGAGCGGAAATACGCGGAGAATGTTAAACAGCTCGAGGAAGCTACGGCTAAAAAGGTGAAAATGCTCGAGTTTGGCTTTCAGGAGGCTCTCAAACACTATGCGAGCGACCACAGTTGCTCATGCCACTACCAAGCAACCTCCGAAAGCTCTGATTGTGGCTCATCACTGCACCAACACGATTTCTCTGGCGATGCGAAGAGGACGAATGCGAAGGATGCTGAATCTTGCAGAAAGGATTCAAGTTCCGCCGAACTAGATAAAATCATGAGCTTGCTGACAGAGTATCAAGAAATGAAGTACATACGGACAGCAAAACTTCAAGCTCTCAGCTCCATTACAGTAGATTCTTCTGCTTCCGAGATAAAGCGATTAATGTGAGGAGATATTCCCTCACATGTATTTGACAAGCATGTGGTGAATTCCACAGATCTTTGTATGCGCACCACGTCCGATAAGGAATTCTCGACGAGCACGGTTTTCATGTCGTCGACTTCAAGTCGTTCGGCCATTGATGGAGTTGTTAACACTGTGCTCATTGTAAGCATCCGTGAGCACACCGCTTTTTTTTACAAGTTTTGAATCTCAGAACGAATTGCTAACGCGCCCCAAAAAAGATACTTCGAAGTAATTACATGTACACATGCTATAGCAAACTTGCTGCTTTCATCGTATTTTCACAAAATCTCCATGTTACACATTCAAAACTCACGACCATATCTCTAATCACTGCAGCCCAGTAAATTGTCTATCATGCCTACTACATAGGTCTCAGTCCAGCAAATCGATGTAATTTACCAGGATGTGCTTAATCTTGTCCATGACGTCCTTCGGCATGACCGAGTCCCCCTCCGCCCCAGCATCCAGCAGCGACTCCAGAAGCGACCAGAGCTCTCGTTTGCGATACATCTGAGCTTGCAGATAAAGTGGCGAGTCCAGGACACGTTCCAACAGCTCCATATATATCAATCGCGTTGTATCTTCCTGTGGTAGGTCGGTGCAGTCACGAATCACGAGATCAATCAGCACCTTGAAATCATTCAAAAACACCAGCGCTGAAGCCGTCTCGTCCGCCAGAATGTCACCAAATAACTGTAACAAAAACACAACAATAAAAAACCATGAGCGCCTCAATCACCAGCACCAAAAGTCTCTCTCATCGTACCTGTAGTGCGTTCCACAGATGAACAAGTCTCTCGTTCGGGCACGGACAGCCACACGAGTTGATGACGTGCAACAGTGCCCCACTCAGATGTTCTCTGCCGTCTTTCATTTCGTGCAGCACTTCCCCCACCAGCACCGAGCGCCCACATTTGTGCTCGTGCGAGTGGAAGAGTCCGAGACACACCGTCGTGGCCGCAAAGACTTTGGTGGAGCATACCGACAGCAGCCGCAGCATCTTGGTGAGCATCCCAGCGTACATGCTGTTCTGGAACACCAGTGCACACTGGTCACTGTGCGTGGCAAGCAGCACCTTCTCCAAGAATCCGAGCCACACGAACAATTGCGCGGCTTGCTTGGTGTCTGACGCGTCCAGCTCTTCCAGGGCCTGGCACGTAGAGCTCACGACCGCTCGAAGTTTATGCATCTCGGACGCATTAATTCTCACAATCTCCATGTCCTCTGCGTTATCGCAGCAGACGCTGAGCAGCTCCGCGGCCTTGACGCGCAGCCAGAGAGGGGCGAAGACTACGTCCAGCACTAGCGTCCAGAGCTCGCGCGCCGTCCGCGCAGAGGGCGGCACCCACGCGTCGAAGGAAACATCCTCAGCTTTGCTGTCCACGCCCAGCTGCCGCTCGATGCGCGCCAGCAGCGCCAAGTTGTCGCTCTGGTCCATCGGCGAGTCCACGAGGCCGCGCAGCCCCATCTCGGAGTTTAGAGACCACTCGGGAATTTATTTTCAAACGCATTTGAAAGAAGCGTACATTACTTACATACATTTTCCTGTACATGTAACATATTTTAAAATACCACCCAGCATCCTTGAGCCGGGGCAGTCTTCCATCGAAATGTGTTTTTTTTAAATACCCCGTCATATAGGATCAATACGTCTAAATAGATATCTGTCAGCATTGATCCGAACTACTTCCTCCATCTTTATTCCCTCTGATATCACTTCACTGATACATCTACTCTTATTGAGAAATATATCTGTACACCTGTGATTTTAGACAGGAATACAACAAAAGTAGGTTCCAGTTGTATCACTACACAGGGGGTATTCCAGCCAGCCCTTTGGTACGTGGCGATAGAGCTGTCGTGGTTAGCCAACTAAGCTTAACTAATCTCACCTCAAATCGACCACGTCTACCTCACTTCTACCTCTGGCTTAACCTTAATCTCTGTGGCCCACACATTATTATCATACAAAAACCAAGTATAAAATTGTATCGACGCACACAAAG
>KV724508.1:9341-21209 GCA_000500205.2 Phytophthora lateralis | reverse complement strand
TTAAACCTAAATAAAGGGACTAAACGATAGCTTTGGTCTAAAATGAGAACTGAATTGATCGTTAACTGGGTTTCCTCCTAAAAATGATATCTATAATGAGGGGATCTGCCCTCGGATGGCTGGCAGATTCCCTATCTAATGAACGACTCTTATTGGTAGAAATATGTTGCTTTTTACTAGTAATATCTCTTTGATATGGATGCGGACCATTCTGTGGAGTGGTCAATCTGAATGTAGCCATTAGTGCGTGTTGCACTAGGGTAGGAGGTGAACCGACTGTGTAGCCCCGCTACAGTGCACCTGTGGAACTCCCTGGCCTCCTCCATTACCACCGCTACGTCCATGGCCGTCTTTTCCGACCGGTCCGAGCTGATATTCACTACGAGAACCGTTTGCACCTGTGGATCACCCTGTATACCGCCTTTACCGCCGCTACGTCGATAGCCGTGTTTTTCGACACCACCCTGCTGCTGCTCTCCACGAGAACCCCGTGTACCGGTGGAACACCCTGGGTACCGCCTGTTGGAAGCAGCGAATCTCTCCGTGAATTACGCCTCAGGGGAAACCCAATAGTCATCGCAACCGCCATGGAATCCTGGGATATGACAACCGTCCATACCTCAACCGTCCAGGGTTTGCCCACCACATGCGTATCACACCAACGAAACAGTCGCGAGGAGCTAGGACCGCATGCATAACAATCAATCACTTTCCGATTTGCTCAATCCTACGCAGACTACAACAAACGACGGGTGTACCTGCTAACACCGCCACTACCCCCGCTACGTACATGGCAGTCTTTTTCGACAGCTTCGTGCTGCTGCTCTTTACGATAACCCGAGGAAGGCCCTGAGGCCGAGCATCCAATGGAAAACAAAATATTATTACAAATAAACCCAGCTTAACAGCGCTTGCAAATTTGAGCTGCCACCAGAGACTGCTCTGGGACTCTTTGTTGCCCGTGTTTGTAGCAGCAAACGATCGGGTCAGTAAACAATCCCAATGTCCGACCAATATGCAGCTAACGTCGCCATGAAGGTATTTGAGTCTGGTTTTGTCTCAATCCAGGACATTGACGGCTTCATTGAGCTGTGGCGAAGCGGGATCACGAAATTCCTAACGCGATCCAAGTCGGCCAACGATACGCCCAGACTGCCGACTGTCAGAGGGGGTACTCCGTTGGTCTGGCGCGATCTGGTCCTTGTAGTCACCTTGTGTACCCGACGGCTGGGCGGGTTACGCTCTTCCGGTGCTCACGTGAAGGCGTTCAGTGGCGACCAAAGGCGGAGAGTTGAGCTCGACGGGTCCTTCCGGGGATGGGAGGGTGCGACGGCCACGAGGATATCCTTCACGCGGTTGTCTGTGTTCTGCCGATCGGGCCTTGTGGGGCGGATCGGCGTGGGGGGTGTCCTTGGGTGTGTTCCTTTACGTGCTTGCCGCCTCCTATGGCGGGGTTTTGTTGGGTGGGGTGAGTGATTGTACACCTGGCGAAGCGATCCAGGGGCTTCCGTATAGTTACCGTGCATGACGAGGTTAGTCCGAAACCGTCAGGATGGCCAATATACTTCCCAGCCTGGAATCAACGAACACCACTTGTGTGTTGCAAGGGAAATCTCTCTGTGTTCTGTATCTTTGCTTCCTATTTTCCCTTTTATCCCCTGGATTTCTTCGCATCCCCACAGTACCTCGTGCTGGCTCTCAGTCCTGAATGACTTCGACTGTACCCGAAAATCGGGACCTCGCCCAACTGGATAGAGATCGCGTACTAAAATGATTGCGCCACTCCAGCTAGATCGCGATCGTGTATCGAAATGATTGTGTCAGTCAGTCAGATCGCGATCTTGAACCGAAACGATTGCAACAAACTGGATTGGGATCGATCTGGACTGTTGACAACTTAGATTGACGAACACTTGGCTCGTTGATGGCTCCGAGTGATGTTTCCCGACGTGATCAGAGCTGTAAATACTCAGCCGAGAATGTACCTTCTCGTTGGTACCTCGATCCGGCTTGATGCCAAACCTAGCCCCAAATCAGACCGATCGGGTCGCTTCCTCTCATTCCAGGTCATGAAGTCATTTCCATCACCCGCTTCACCACAGAGCTCTTGCCCGTAAAGGAGATGTATGTTTTGCATCAAAACTATTGCTGGTGGTGCACGTTTTATTAGCACGATTTCCTGTGGATGAGGCGCTGGCTTCAGTCCTTTCAGAGGTGATGAACAACTAATGTGTTGTAAACGAACCCACATGTATGTGCTAACGCAACATGTTCACTCCAGATCATCACGCGAGAAATGATTTGTGACCGACTGGAATTTTTGAGCGACTTCCTGATCAGCAAGGGAGAGGTTCTCGACACCAATTGTGAACGCCACATCAAGGTGCAGTCGGATGATTCGATTGAGAACGACGCCTTTCTATGGGCTATGATAGAAAGGCAAATCTATCAACTACGTTGCAGACTTATGGGCACCAATGGATGAGGTTGACATCTTTGCGGATAAGCTCAGATTCGACGAAACATGGATGCAATGTACGTCTAATTTGTGCAAGTATTATCGATCGCTATCGTGGAAGCTAGACCAGCCTGTCGATTTGGACTGCGAGGCCCAGCCATCACAAAAAACCATTACCTGGTAAGCCGCTGGGATATCACGTGAAACTAGTTGAGGTATGTTAATTCACCGTACAGGGCGTTCTCGTCACATGACAACTACTACCAGATAAGCCCGCAGGTAACAACACGTGAATGAAGCTTACATGTAACTTCATAATGAAGCAATATGCGTTTGTTCTGCAAATATCACCGTGCCGAGTGGCCTATCATTGAGGCATAGAGAACTCGCTTGACGTTGATGATGGCGACGTTATTTTTGACGTAGCGGAGTGTTAGAGAATGCTAAGTTATATATTATCAGCGGTATTGCGTCCTTGCATATATGTACCAGGTCTCCATAGAGGCTACTCGTCTGGTGGCGCGAAAATAACATCAGGGCAACACTGTGCGAGAGAACTGAGTCATGGCGACACCTCGCTATTGGCATCATCTTCTCGATAGGCTCGGGCATGAGTCTGATCGCGTACCGGCGGTGCCATTTACTATTTGGCGGATACCTGTCGCTGCTGGCCCGCGTGTTGATGCTCCCGCTGACGATGTATCTGCACAATACGAGCACGACAGCGAGAAGAGCCACCGCTTGGAGACGTGGTGGTGACGTTACCGTTATATGTCTAACACAGAAAATAACGTTATTGGGGTTAAGTTTGTTTTTAGTAACACGGTATGATATTTGAAATAACATGAATATGATGTGGCTATATTTGCGGTTTAGGCATTGTAGACGGCATAATTTTGTAAAGCCCGCTAAAATCATTCTTGGCATTTTCTGCCACACTCTAAGACTGACCCAATCTTCTTTCTGGTGGAACGCTGTAGCCTATTACTGGTTCCACAGAAGGCTGGTCATTGTGGGCAACGAGGCGACCGACCTGGTATGACATCTTCCACTCCGGCACGCCTGCCGCTATGCTGGAGGACGACCCCCTGTGCGCCATGACGCACAATGGCGTGACATCCCAGCCCATGGACCTCAAGGCTGTGCTGTCGGACATCTACTACGGCGCCATTGTCTCGCCCAACTCGTACCGTGACCTGATTCCTGCCTACTTCCAAATCGTTGCTGCGAGCCTACTCGGCAGCCTGAATGCGTGTCACGGCCGGTTCGGACTCAGAACTTCGGAGTTTTCAAGATGTACGAGCAGACTGTCATGTCCCTGAATGAGGATGCCCAGACGTTCTACGGCCTTGAGGGGCAATCGTGCAAGATGGCTGCTAAGAGTATCGTGTACATAAAGGCTCGTCTCTTGTGGATCTTAGAAGCGTACACTTTTCGTCCTCTGGTGTCCTTAGGCTCGTACACGACGGGTGCTTACCATTACTACCTGCGTGAGATGGACGACACTGGAGGCATCATTAACGGTGAGTGGACGTACGACTCGGACGACGACCACCCGGACTTATGGTGCTTCTCGAAGGCCAAGACACGGTGACCAACATCGGTCGAGCTACACTGACGTGTCCGTATTGGAGAAGTCAGTTGCCTGAATGACGACGTTTGCTCCTCTGACGCTAGGTCGCTCAGCTAAAAGTGCAGGGCTCGGAAAATGGAGTAAGTTACGGGATTGCTCCCCGAGCATCAGCAGAATAATGATTGCAATATACCAGCTAGCAATAATAAATACGGCCCAATTATGGGCAATACGTATTAGAAGTGTTAATGCTCTCACCATTTATCGCCTTACCTTCACCTTACAGCAAACTAGTGACGTCCCACATGTCGTGGTTCGCCCGAAAAAACGACCGTATCTCGAAGTTTGCAGGAACCAAACTGCTGCGCTGCGGAGTCAGCACCACCTTACACTCCGAGAACAAACACTCACAAGCGTTTGTGGTCGGCGGCACCAGTGGCACCAGCGCCGAGTAGACAACACCTTCATCTCCTCTTCTCCGTTTCGTGCCGCCCTGCTCAATGAGCTGCGTCGCATAGTCCGGCTCGCGCTCCATGCGCTTGCTTGCCGCCCGTGGAGTTTGGGGCCGCTCCAAGCGCCGCAACACACCGGTTTCGATGGTCGTAAGCTTGCGTCCACTGCATACCTTCACCAAGCCGGTCTCAAAAGCAGGCGAATGCACAATATTTGAGCTCGATTTTAAGTAGCTACCCATAATTGGGTAATCCACTAGAATCGAGTCATAAAGCAAACGCGCTTCGCTCAACGACGTCGAGTCGCGCTGCGGATGCTTACAAACACTGTCGAACTTCTTCAACAACCCTGCGAGCCGCTTGTGCTCGCTGTTTGATGGGACGTAGCCCTGGACCGCTTTCACAAGGCGGACCTTGGGCCGAAGCTTGACGTAGCGCTCCAGCATCTCGTGCGTCGAGGACCA
This sequence comes from Phytophthora lateralis, assembly GCA_000500205.2. Classification (NCBI taxonomy): domain Eukaryota; phylum Oomycota; class Peronosporomycetes; order Peronosporales; family Peronosporaceae; genus Phytophthora; species Phytophthora lateralis. The sequence continues at coordinate 16,262 of KV724508.1, read as the reverse complement.
GCGCGTGGCATTGCGTTTCTTGGCCCGAAGATGAGTGTGTTTGTTCAGTTCAGCAGCATTGTTAGGCAGACGTAAGTGCTTCATCAGGATATTAACCTGACTTAACAGAGGTGCATGTTATGTTAATAACTTGTTGACCGCGAGGTTAAAACGGTGCGACGCACAGCCGACCAATGGGACGCCGAGCTTCGCTGCAATTGACCGGTTGATGTTGCAGTTATCAGACACGAAAAACTGTACCATATCAAGTGTCTTGTTGTAGACAGCCAGTACGTTCCGTAAGAGCTCAATATGAGCGCCAGCGTCTTGGCTGCCCTGGTCTAACGGGGAAAGAGCCAACAAAGGGAGGCGAAGACGCCCATTGATCGCGTAGATGCCGGAGACGCCGACATAGTGCATAGTCCCATGCGTCCAGCCGTCGTACATCACACCGAAGAAAATGTCCATCTCCTCTTCAATTTATGTATCCACTCTGGCGGCAACTGTACCCATGTCGTCCTTGAGAGCCTTGGAGGGGGTGGGCCGCCACTTGGACATGGCGCACGTCCTCTTGTCGTCCACTTCACTGAGAGGCATGCACCGCATAACAACCCACCGCAACCGGTGGTAGCAGTGAGATATCTCCTCTGAAACGAACTCGAATGCTTGGACGGGTCGCTCGGGGCCGTGGTCGTGGGCTTCGTACTGGGCTTAATAGTCGTCGAGACGCCCCGCTAAGTGCGACATCAAGTTGGAATATCGTGTACCTGGCAGCTGCTTGCGGTCGGCCCCGCAGAGTATGCACCGATGAAGCGCTTGGTCTCGCAGCTCGAAAAAGGAAGCGCAGAGGTCTTTGTTTGCAACCATTGTGAAACGTTTCGAAATGGGAGGCGACTGCTGCATCAGCATAGCGACCATAGAGGTCTTCTGGGCCATCCAGTTCGATTAAGCCTAGTTTAAGTATAGCTAGGAGCCGCAAGAGAGGACCGCGAGCGGTTAAAAAAGACCGCGAATGGAGTATGATCCGGAAACACGAGATTGATTCTGGGGTGATATTGTATTGCAATAATTGGGGCAATTAATTATTTTATGTGTTTATCGTATACCCAATAATACTAATTATAATATATAAATACAGTAATTGCAATACCGCAATTATTTTTTCCGAGCCTTACTGGGAGTTCAAAAACTATTTGCGGGCATCGTCAGCAGAATGAGTAGAAGAACAAGAAGTTCTAGTCAGCTTCCATACATGACCCTATAAAAGGTGGCCGCACAATGACCTGTGGTAATGCGGGTGGGAAGCTGGCAGCAGAGCAGAAGGAACAAGAAGACGATGACGAGGAGGTGGATTGCGACGTTATTTCTGTTGGAGCTCAGTGGGCATGGTGGCCCGCGGCACGTTACATCGAGCGGTGCGGCCGGCCGAAGCGGCGGTTCGGGCCGAGCCGCAGGAGTTCCATAACGGATATCGGTAAAGAACCACAAGGAGACCTAGGTAACGCACCGCGCCCGGGGGCGCGGTGTAAATACAGTCAGTTCATCTTTCTCCATCCAGCTCTCACATCTGCATCGACTTCAATAGGTTGTGAGCCCAACAAGCAACGACGGCGACACCTCGCGGCCGAACGCACCTGTCCCAGTTCCAGCGAATGAAGGCCGGCTGAGCGCGGCACAATACCCGTTTGCGCCGTTCGAGGAAGCGTGCTCGCACATGAGCGCGTCGGATGCCCACGAAAGGGGCAGCCGCGCCTCTGCAAGTTCGGAGCGGGTGGATCGGCTCGAAGGACTCCTCGAAGGAGTGGCGCGACAGCTCGCGGACCAGCAACGGCAGATGCAAGCGTAGGTCCGTGAGGTCGCGCAAGCGCAGCGGCCGCCGCGGCACATGCCGCGTCCCTTCGCGACCTCCTCCGAGTTCTCGGCCGGCGAGAGCAACTTCGGCGACTACATGCGGCCCAAGACCAGGACATGGACCGGCGCATGAGGACGGCGTCGCTCGAAGAGCCCGGTGGCCACTGGGGAGCCGAGCAGCAGGTGGCACACGCACCACAGTATCCCAGGATGAAGCCGATGCAGCTGCCGCCGCGTGGACCGGGGCCGTCGGGCCCGACGGGACCGTCAGGACCGACGGGACCAACTCCGCCGGCACCCGTTCCGCTGTACTGCCCGCAGCAGCAATGGCAGCAGCCGACCACGCCGAAGCCACGGGACCTGGACTGGTCAGGCTTTCCCAGGTTCTCGGGTAAGGAGATCTACCCGGGGATCGGCCCGGACATCATGTCCTGGGGGTAGAAGTTCCTGATGCGGCTGCGGGCCGCGTAGGCCATGTCCGGGGGCAACTGGACGGAGGACTTCCGGATTATGGCGTTCTCCGGCAAGCTAGAGGGCCCGGCGTTGGCCTTCTTCGACAAGATGCAGCCACTATGGATGGCCGAGAGTGGCACGGTCACGCACATGATGGATCGTATGCTCGGCTTCTACTCGACCAAGACTCCAGTGACCAAAGCCATGGAACTGATGTCCGAGCCCAAGCCGGCGGACAAGACGTGGACCGAGCACTTCCAATATCTGGTATACGTCGCGGAGAAGTTAGGGTGCTAGGACGCGTTCGTGCTCCAATGCGTGTGCTACTCGGTGACAGGCGATACCAAGAAGGCGTGGGCACCGCGCGCCGAGGTGGGCATGATCGTCGGCAAGAACGACGAGACCAAGGAATTCAAGGTGTATATCCCGAAGGACATGGTGGTAGTCACGACGCAACACATCCAGAACGTCGAGACGCTCAACGTGGAGCAGAACAGGCAGCTGCAGGCGCAGCTCGAGCGCGAGGACCCCGAACTCTGGAAGGCGGTCAAGGACCGCGAGTCAGCCGCGAAGCAGAAGGAGACCGGCCGCGCGGGCAAGAAGAGCAGCAAGAAGAAGAAGTCCAAACGCAAGGCACCAGGCAAGGCTACTCAGCCCGTGGAAGGCGCAGGCGGGGATGGTCAAGGGCCAGAAGGAGCGGCCCACTGAGGCCGAGCCGAGCATCAGGCGCATGGCAGCCAGGAACATGGGCGACAAGCACGTGCCGGTGGGTGCGGTGTGCGCCGTGTCGGCACCGGACCCGCGCAACTGTCGCGAGGCAATGCGCGACGATCGTGCGGACAAGTGGAAGGTAGCCACGGAGGAAGAAATCAGCGCCCTCGAGAACAACCAGACGTGGGAGCTGGTAAAGAAGCCTGGCCACGTCAAGGTGTTGCACTCCAAGTGGGTGTACAAGACCAAGAGGCACGCGGACGGCTCGATCGAGCGCTACAAGGGTCGGCTCGTTGCGTCCGGCAACGAGCAGACCTACGGGGTGGACTATACCGACACGTTCTCGGCCGTGTTGAACATCACTACAGGCAAGACGATCTTTGCGATGGCCCACATCTGGTGCGTGCCGGCGCGACACGGCGACGTGCCGAACGCGTACGTGAAGGTCGACAAGGAGGAGGACATCGAAGCCTACCTTCACATCCCGCACGGGATGGAGATCTGCAAGGCGAAGCTCTCGGAGATGAGCGTCCAGGACAAGCGCGAGCTCGTGCTGCGGCTCAAGAAGAGCTTGTACGGCCTCAAGTAGGCCGGTCGGCTCTGGAACCGACTCCTGCACCGCGTGCTCACCAAGCTGGGTTACACGCAGTGCTACTCAGACAGCTGCTTATACTACAGGCGGAACGGGGACGGTGTGACACTGGTCGGTGTCTACGTAGACGACCTACTGGTGACCGGCACGAGCGAGGGCCGCGTGGACGAGTTCTTCAGTGAGATGATCGTGCTCAAGCTTAAGAGCCTCGGGGTGGTGTCCAAGTTCCTCGGCATCGGGTTCACGTACGACATGGACTCCGGCTGGCGGCTGGAGCAGCGCCAGGTGATTGTGGGCCTGCTGGAGAAGTTCGGCCTGAGCTCGGCCGCTCCAGTGCGTGTACCGATTGGCGGTGAGCAAGAAGATGAAGCGGAGGGTGAGCTGTTGCCGAGCGGGGTCGCTGGGAGCCCGCAGCATCCGACCGTGCAGATCTTCCAGTCGTTGGTTGGCAGCTTGCTTTGGGTCGCCCGCTGCACCAGGCCGGACATTGCGTTTGCTGTACACCGGGCTACCCGGCGGCTCGCCAACAAGATCGCGCGCTACCTGAAGGGCACGCTCGACTTCGACTTCGTGATGCAGGCGGCGCCGGACGGCGTGGTCGCCGGTGAGGTCGTGCTCGAGGCGTACAGCGACGCTGACTATGTTGGCGACCGCGCCGACCGCAAGTCCGTGAGCGGCGGCGTGCTGCTCGTAGGCGGCATGGTGGTGGGTTGGGTCTGCAAGAAGCAGGCCAGCATCTCGCTCTCCACGATGGAGGCTGAGTTCGTCGCGGCGTCCCAGGTGACGGCAGAGATGCTCGGGATTGCCGAGCTGCTCAAGGAAATCGGCGTCAAGACCAAGGCTGTGTACGACCTGAAGGTCGACAACCAGGCTGCGATCAAGCAGATCAAGGGCGAGGACACGTCGGGCCGGGCGAAACACATAAACATAAGGTGCAAGTTCGTGAAGGACCTGGCACGCAAAGATGTGCTCGACGTGACTTACTGCGAGTCCATGGAGATGCAGGCCGACATCCTGACCAAGGCACTTCCTGCGCCGCGGCTTGAAGAGCTGCGCGGGCTGGTCATGCTGCAGGATTGACTACCCGAGAAGGAGTGTTGGAGCTCAGTGGGCATGGTGGCCCGCGGCACGTTACATCGAGCGGTGCGGCCGGCCGAAGCGGCGGTTCGGGCCGAGCCGCAGGAGTTCCATAACGGATATCGGTAAAGAACCACAAGGAGACCTAGGTAACGCACCGCGCCCGGGGGCGCGGTGTAAATACAGTCAGTTCATCTATCTCCATCCAGCGCTCACATCTACATCGACTTCAATAATTTCCAGTGCAGTTCTATATACTATGACAGCGCTTCAGTGTTCAGTGCCGCGTGAAGCTGGCTGTGTTGGTGACTTCGTGTTGGTTCCGCGCAGTACTACCGGTAGCGACGTTCTGTGCGGTGCTGATGGCAACTTGCTTATGGCAATACCATACAGCTTATTTGTGGGTTCTCCCATATTCAAGAATCCTGCTTCGGCGATTGGCTTGATCTTGCCCAATGAGCAAGCATGGGGATTGCGTGTTATTCTGAGCTAAATGACTAACTCGGATACATTTTTACTGTAAAAAATATGACGTTACTTAGCGTTAAAAAAAAAGTAACGTCGCCACCACTACTCGAGAGTGGCTTCTAGTATTCAAATCTTAGTGACAAGAGTGGAGCGGACCTGGGGACTTGCGAAAATCTAATTTCCTCTGCTGTATTGATTGGTAGAAAACGCCTTCCACGGAGCGCCCTCCGCATAAAACTTTGGGTTGCAAAAAGAGGTATGATTGAAGAATTTGTCTTGACCTGATTAAAGCCTGTCAAACGTACGTACCCACTTCCGCCAAAAGATACGAAATGTATTACTATGGTAAGCTTAACGAAAGAGTTAACCTGTGTTCATGGTGATCTTGAAGATCTAAACATGTAGTATTGCAGTATCCCTATGCAACGCTTCAAGAACATCGTACGGCTGCCCAAGCGCTCTAGCATGTGACTCCTGCCCTCGCGTGCGGCTAAGTGGCCTCCTGTGAAGTTGTACAACCCGGCAGGGCGGCCATGATGCTGCCCGACTTGGCCGCCCAAGAATCAGAGGTTGTGCAGGCGTGGAGCGCATAAGGACAGCCGTCCTTTTTGGTAAGCATTCGATTCAGCGGAAGATCATGTAGTATTTGAACATATGCTAACACGATCGATATGTTTAAACTACCGCAGATTCAATAATGCCGCTTGGGTCGGATGGTTTTGCTTGGGCTTCTTGCGCGTGTTGGTCGCCAAGCTGGCTTTTCCAGCTTCGATTTCCTGAAGTATCGCATGCGCCAGGAGGCGGCCACTAACCGTCACTCGCTTTCGCTTCGTGTTGGACCCCTTTCGAGGCGGCGATGGCACCTTCAGGATGGCTTCTTCAATTAGCGTCATCATCTGGAGCCAGGTGGACAGTCAAACATGACGGGGGGCACCGTTGCGAGTGAAGTTGTTCAGGCGCACATTCATCTTCCCCAATGAGAGAGGGAAAATCCCACAAGCGTGGAAACCGCTCTCGACATTGCGCCCGATCTTCGATCCCCTCCAAGCCATGCTCACTACCATGATGGCGTCGTCCTTGCTGATAGTGCAGTAGCTTTCGTCGTCATCTTCAACGAGGTCGCCGATCAGCTTGAGAATGGTGTCCTTCAGCGTAGCAAACACAGCGACGTCCAGAGGCTGTAAGAGGTGCGTGGCTATCGGCGGCAGGAAGACGAGCTTGATGCTCGACTTCATAGCCGTGTCGACAACTTCGGACGAGTGCTGAGACGAACAGCCGTCCAGGGTCAGCAGAAGCGGGCGCTTGACAGAGCTTGAAACGGCGTTGGAAAAAAGGTGTAGTCACTTCTCAAAATGACCAGCATTCATGAAGCCCGATGTCGACGTCGTGATAGCCGCACCTTGGACCTCGCACCCTTCCAGTGCGCGTAGCGATACCGTTTTCCCCGGTATGATAAATGTTGGGGGCACAACATAGCCAGCTGCACTTCCACATGCCACAATAGACAGATGGAAATTGGCGGAGGGCTCATTTGTCCATACGTTACTGGATCCACGTACTGCAACCACCTTCTTGCTCTTCAGCTGCTTCTGGAAAGCGGTCTCGTCCATGTTGAATACCCTCGAGTTGTCGAGGCCTAGCTCAATGACAAGCTTGGCTAGCGTGTTGAACAGAGTGGTTAGATCTGCCGAGACGACATAATTTAAATGGAAGCGCCTGGGCAGATCTCGCGGTTAGAGTAGGAAACCGTTCCATAAATCGCCGATACCATCCCTCACCAACACTCCTAC